>JAQMYM010000006.1:20464409-20475875 GCA_030014255.1 Parauchenoglanis ngamensis
GAAAAACGCGCACCCTGATTGGCTGTACGTCCTGCTATATGAATTATTTATATATTCCATTCGTGTAGCCAATCAACGTTTAGGAACACGGCGGCCCATCCCGCCTTCTGACTCGTTTGCCCCTGTGAAAGAGAGTGGGTTAACCCGTAGCTACGCTTCAGTCTATATAATGACGTGTGCGAGCCGCGTTCTTTCAGATGCGCTTAGAGCGCACCAGAGTGTAGATCAAGGGGAGGAAGGGGGCTAGCGGGGTAGTTCAACATCTAGATTATATACATGAATAAGTAGGCACATTGAGTGGTAAGAAACGTGGTTCGTTTGGAAACCGCCATCGGACACGTTCCGGTCACCTCTCGGTGCCAGGAAGAGGGTCTTGGTGGCGTTTCAGAGCCGTTCCCTCTTTGAAAAGCGGCGTGTCGAGGGGAGGACGAGTCTCTTTGAATAGACAGGATGCACGGACCGCCTTCCAGCGACAGCGCATGCCCACTGCGCCTCATCAAGAGAGTTCAGTTCGGCATCATCAGCCCAGATGAGCTTGTAGGTCTTTGCCTTTGGGCTAGGTTTTTCCTCTTCATTCTTTGGACACCAGCTTTGTTGCTCTCAGCTTCGCCGTGTTGTTTGAACACTTTAAAGCCATGTTTACATTAGAATTTAGGTTTAGTGTCGTCGGCGCGCCTTGTTTAGCGCTAGCTTAGCATTGCTAGCTAGCTCACGCGCCACTCAGTAGCAGCAGTAAAGCGCACGCACGTGCAGAAAGTTGAGCAGGAATTTGGATTAACAGTGAATTACAATTGTAAATACAGTAAAGCAGAGTTTTTATAAAGAATGAAAGAAAGGGATCACCTTATTTATTGCTTTGTCATCGTTTTTCTTCTCGTTAAACTCCCAAAGCTCGACATAATGCCTTTTTTTCTTCTATTCATGACAATAAAAAAAGTTTACAAATGAAATCAAACGCATGCCTTTTTTTAATCCTTTAATGCAGTGTGTAGTTTTGTGCACTTGTATAACACTGATATTGCAGCAGGATGCATTAAACAGTAAAAATATGATTCATTAAAAGAAGCTGTTGCAGACCTAATCTAATAATGCACTCAGATGTTGCAAGTTTTACAGTTCTTGTCTCCGTAATGTGGGCAATGCAGGCTCGTGAACATGAACTAGCATCCTGTAACGCTGCCCTGAGGTTAGTGAGCTGCTAGGCTTGGGTGGAAGGTTATGAAGAAGGAACATGACACATGGAATGTTTGACGTGGTGGTCACGTGATCAGAAATGCATTGTGAAAATGCAAAGCAATTATTTATTCACTTAGTGGGATTATTTGTGCACATGGTTTTGTAAGCCGGTGTGTAATGTTTGCATTACACTTGATCAGTGCTTATTAGCTCTCATCTGTATGCAAAGCTAAAGAAGTGACACTCATGCCTGATTTAACATGTATGCTCTTAGGTGAAGGTGAATTTGCATATTGCACCTACAGTCTCACTGTATATAAAGATCTTTTGTTAACTCCCATGATGAGGCTAAGGACGGTGTAATTTTTCGCCCGGTCTCTTTGCAGAAACGGATGTCCGTCACCGAAGGGGGCATCAAGTACCCCGAGACCACGGAGGGAGGACGCCCCAAACTGGGTGGCCTCATGGACCCTCGCCAGGGGGTCATCGAGAGGTCGGGGAGATGTCAGACGTGTGCAGGTGCGTCATGATCCGGTTTATAGTTTTACGGCATTGTGTGAAACCGGGGTGGAGCTGATCACATTTCAGTTCCAGGATCTTGACTGACTTTTGTTGCCTCTTGGGCACTGGATTAAAAATAAATAAATAAATAAATCAGGATACTAGTGAACAAAAATAAGAATACTTCCCTGAATTAAAAGGTTCAGAATTGAAAGTTTGAGGCAAATGACTTTTCTGGTGGGGACTCTTCTTTGTCGACATGAATCGTAAACTCATCGCTTGCCATTTATGATGCAGGAAACATGACGGAATGCCCGGGTCACTTCGGTCACATCGAGCTGGCCAAGCCCGTCTTTCACGTCGGCTTCATCACGAAGATCATGAAAGTCCTCCGCTGTGTGTGTTTCTTTTGCTCCAAGCTCCTGGTTGACGCGGTGTGTGTTTTTGTTCTTATAAATCGCTGCTTTTTATGTAGCGCTGGAGTTCTTTCCTTTTGCACTATTTGGAGAGCAAAATTAAACATTTATTAGCATTAAAAAGTTGTTCATCTCCACGTTACAGAACAACCCAAAAATCAAAGACATCCTGGTCAAGTCGAAAGGTCAGCCGCGAAAGCGCCTGATGCACGTCTACGATCTGTGTAAAGGTAAAAACATCTGTGAGGGCGGCGAGGAGATGGACAACAAATTCGGAGTGGAGCAGCAGGAGAACGATGAGGACCTCACTAAAGAGAAGGTGAGCTGGAACACACCTGTCTGGATCGGGAATGCCGTTTCCGTTTACTCAAAGAATCCTCTTTGTCGTCTTGTATTGATTTTAACGGTTCTTTGTTTGTGGTCAGGGTCACGGCGGATGTGGGCGGTACCAGCCTCGTATCCGGCGCTCGGGCCTGGAGCTGTATGCAGAGTGGAAGCATGTCAATGAAGACTCTCAGGAGAAGAAGATTCTCCTCAGCCCCGAACGTGTGCATGAGATCTTCAAACGCATCTCGGACGAGGAGGATCTCATCCTGGGGATGGATCCCAAGTACGCACGGCCCGAGTGGATGGTCGTGACCGTGCTGCCTGTGCCGCCTCTCGCCGTCAGACCGGCCGTGGTCATGCAGGGCTCGGCCAGGAACCAGGTGAGAGGCAAATATTCAAAACCGTCAGGTGTCAACACTTGTGGGTGTTTAAAATTTCCCAATAAATTGCCCTTGCGGTTCCCCTTCAGGATGATTTAACGCACAAGTTAGCCGACATTGTGAAAATCAATAACCAACTGCGACGGAACGAGCAGAGCGGAGCCGCGGCGCACGTTATAGCAGAAGACGTCAAGCTCCTGCAGTTCCACGTGGCCACCATGGTGGACAACGAGCTGCCTGGCCTGCCCCGAGTAAGTCTTCGTAATAAAGCGTTAAATGTTAAATGTGCTGTGAATCTGTGTGTAATAGAAGAAATAACGGAGTAGACACAAGCTCATTTAATTGACTACCCTGACATTACCCTGACCTCAGTGTTTTGGGGAACCGTGCTGTCGGAGTGACGTAACGGCACAATGCTGAAAATCTGAAACTTTCATTTCAGGCGATGCAAAAATCCGGCCGTCCGCTCAAATCCATCAAACAGAGGCTGAAGGGGAAAGAAGGCCGAGTGCGAGGGAACCTGATGGGGAAGCGTGTGGACTTTTCCGCCCGGACCGTCATCACGCCCGACCCCAACTTGCAGATCGACCAAGTGGGCGTGCCCCGCTCCATCGCCGCTAACATGACCTTCCCTGAGATCGTCACTCCGTTTAACATCGACAGGTAGCAAAGATTCCAACCTTACGCGTCCTGGTTTTAAAAACGGCACACAGGCTCACTTCCTGTCACGGTAAATAGGGTGTGTTTTTTTTAGATAAGTATGTCCTTAACATCTGGTAAATAAACAGTCAGAGATGGTCAAAAACTGAAGTGGCAAATCTAACACACTTAAGTTGACTAAATCCTACTGGTCATGGTAGAAACTGATGGCACGTCATGATAACTTGTGCACATGTAAATGTTTTTATTTTTGACTGCTGCATGTGGATTAACACGGGAAGGGGAAATCAGAATGGCGCTTTTTTTTACATTTATTATGATTTTTTTTAATTACTATTTATTTATTTTAAGCTCTGTTAAAGCTGCTAAGTGGGGTGGGTAATATAACATGGACGTGTAACTAAAAGGAGTTTTTGTTAGCGAAAAGGAGCCAGCTAACTTTAACGATAATGAGTTTGCGATGTATTTACTTTTCGTAAAACAATAAACCGTATGGTCAGTGTTCTGGGTTAATTATCTGATGTGCCTGTTTATGCTGATCTGAAGTAGTGAAGTGATATTTTAGTTCCTGTTCATGATGTGATGTCGTCATATGATAAATCAGTTAAGGAGATCTCCATGATATTCAAAACAGGAATTCCAAGGATTTTAAAATTTTTTTTTTCTCCCTTAATTGGAGATCAGAAATTCTGAGTTTTTGTCGAACACCTCATACATCGTGACTAAAATGGAGCACTAAGAATCTTTGTGCATGCACATTCCAGTTTCTGCCTCTATGAAAAGTGATTTCTGAATGAAGTGTTAGCAGCTCTGTGAGGGTATTGGACACTGAATTCCCAGTTGGTTGAGATGATGCACAATTCACTTTGATTCCCTTGATTTTTAGACTGCAGGAGCTTGTAAGAAGAGGCAACAGTCAGTATCCCGGAGCCAAATACATCATCCGTGATAACGGAGACCGAATTGACCTTCGATTCCACCCGAAACCGAGTGACCTTCACCTTCAGATAGGCTATAAGGTAAAGCAATGCAGTTCCCGCGCGGTTTTTAAACCTGATACTTTTTTTTAATTCTCAACTCTTGCTGTGATCGTTCTCTCGTCAGGTGGAACGGCACATGTGCGACGGTGACATCGTCATCTTTAACAGACAGCCCACCTTGCACAAAATGTCTATGATGGGTCACAGGGTTCGAATCCTGCCTTGGTCTACGTTTCGACTCAACCTCAGGTATATATCTGATGTACATCAGGTGCTTAAAAAAATGCAGGTGTTTGTTTCTAGAGCCCTCTGCTGGCTGAGAGGTGAATTACAACAAAGAGGGCCGTGCATTTTAATGGGAGTAAAAAAAGTGAAGCCGTTTTCTGGATGGGGGTGGGGCTTATTTTCAGACCAGAAAAAATGTAAACAAGGCTTCAACTGAAAATTGGCCCAATCTTTTGTTTGATATTTAAAAAAAAATAATTTTTTTATATAGCTCTCATTAGATCTCGATTAGATGGTTATTAAAGGTCTAGAAACGTCTTTAAAAAACTACAAATTGCACCTTTAATCCATAGCATCAACATTTTTGTACAGGTTAGATTTTTAAAAACGGTGGATGAACATAATGAAACTCCAGTCTCCTTCCTCTGTAGTGTAACGACTCCTTATAACGCTGACTTTGACGGAGACGAGATGAACCTGCACCTGCCCCAGTCACTCGAGACCCGTGCCGAGATTCAGGAGCTGGCCATGGTGCCACGTATGATCGTCACGCCCCAGTCCAACAGACCCGTCATGGGTATTGTGCAGGACACACTGACCGCCGTGCGCAAGTTCACCAAGCGAGACGTCTTCTTAGAGAGGGTGTGTATCAGTCAGGCTTAAATCCCATTCTGGATGATGAATAATTTGAAAGGCAAGTTCTCTGACTGTAAGTGTTCTCACTATTCTACGATCAGGACGAAGTGATGAATCTGCTGATGTTTCTGTCGTCCTGGGACGGCAAAGTGCCGCAGCCTGCCATCTTAAAGCCACGCCCAATGTGGACCGGCAAACAGATCTTCAGCTTGATCATTCCAGGTCACATCAACGTGATCCGTACACACAGCACGCATCCGGACGATGAGGACAGCGGCCCGTATAAGCACATCTCTCCTGGAGACACAAAGGTGGGCCTGATTAATGCAGTGAGGAACCCTTAAATGTTCTAAATTTAAGACTGTAGCCTAATTAGTGTTCTCATGTCAGAAGGGGTTGCAAGTAGAGCCCTTTTTTTTAAGCCAGTCTGACACAAAAGTACAGCGAGTCACCTCTGGATCTGATTAATGGGCCTACACAGTTAAATATAGAACACTTTGGTTGTCCCACTGAGGGAACCGTTAAAGGTACTATATAGAACTCTACTGCAAAATGTTTTATGATGAACAATATTTTAGAAGCTGATGACCATTGTCCAGTGAACCCTTGAACAATGTTCCTCTAAACATTGGTTCATTATTTTTTTCAATACAAAGAACTTGTCAGGTGTTACATCTTAGTAAAAAGGTCCACAGGTTCTTTAAGGTGTCACTGTGTAATTAAGGATTCTTCCTAAACCTGTTGTACATGAAGCCTTGAGGGCTCCTCTGTAGAGCCAAACGCAGAACCCTTAAAGGTTCTATAATGTACAGCTGTTCTTATTGATTGGATCATGTTTTAAATTTGTGACCATGTGACCATACAGGCTCTCTTATTGTCCAGAGTCTTTTTTTTTTTTTTTTTGTTTTTTGCGTGTTGATGGGAACGTTCCCTGCTGTTGCAGGTGATTGTGGAGAATGGAGAGCTGATCATGGGGATCCTGTGTAAGAAGTCCCTCGGTACCTCCGCCGGTTCTCTCGTCCACATCTCGTACCTGGAGATGGGTCATGACATCACCCGCCTCTTCTACTCCAACATTCAGACTGTCGTTAACAACTGGCTGCTGATCGAGGGTGAGGTTTTTTGAGACTGCATGTGTAATCAGAATTGATTGATCATGATGAGATTAGCTCTCTTAAACAGTTGATTTCAGTAACGTAATCACGATCCACACTTTCCTTTCTTTTCAGAGCTCTAATATAATTTTTTCACTCTTGTAGGTCACTCCATTGGTATCGGTGACTCTATTGCTGATGCAAAGACGTATCTTGACATTCAGAACACAATCAAGAAGGCCAAGCAAGACGTGATAGAGGTGAGTTTAAATATTGTGGAAAAGTAGAATTCCCTGTTTAGAGCCCCCTGCTGCCTGTGAGTCAAACTACAATTGCGAGGGGGCGGAGCTTATTTCAAGATTCACTTCCATGGAATTATTGAATGCGTTTTAGAGCTTTAGCTACACTTGCACATTAAACACTATACTTTCACAGGTCATTGAGAAAGCTCACAACAACGAACTGGAGCCCACGCCAGGAAACACGCTGAGGCAGACCTTTGAAAATCAGGTCAACCGTATCCTGAACGACGCTCGAGACAAGACTGGATCTTCTGCTCAGAAGTCGCTGTCCGAGTACAACAACTTCAAATCCATGGTGGTAGCCGGATCCAAGGGCTCCAAAATTAACATCTCACAGGTGAGACTTTAACTTGAGGTGGTGTTAATGAGCACCAGTTGATTTTGCTTTAAGTCACTTGGAATTATTGATTTATTTTCTCAAATAAGATTTTTTTTCCACCTCTCTATACACATTCTGAAATAAATTACAAAGCCGTACGTTTTTGTCATGATGTAGGTTATTGCTGTGGTGGGTCAGCAGAACGTTGAAGGTAAACGAATCCCTTTCGGCTTCAAGCACCGCACTCTTCCTCACTTCATCAAGGACGACTACGGTCCTGAGAGTAGGGGGTTCGTGGAGAACTCGTACCTCGCCGGTCTGACGCCAACGGAGTTCTTCTTCCACGCAATGGGAGGCAGAGAGGGTCTGATCGATACGGCTGTGAAAACAGCCGAGACCGGTGGGAGAGCAAAAGCACCATATTTAACCAAAACTGCGATGTTCAGTACAACCATAACGTTCCTGTTCCTCATGATCTGTGTTCTGCTTTACTCAGGTTATATCCAGCGTCGTCTGATCAAGTCTATGGAGTCGGTTATGGTGAAATACGATGCCACAGTGAGAAACTCCATTAACCAGGTGGTACAGCTGAGATACGGAGAGGACGGTCTGGCTGGAGAGGCTGTCGAGTTCCAAAACATGGCCACGCTTAAACCATCCCACAAAGCTTTTGAGAAGAAGTGAGTCACTACAGTAATCCTATCCTTATGGTCACATTCAGGGTGTCCTTTTTGCCCCAAGTAAATCTTTCTAGCAATCAAGTGGATTATCTGACCTTATGTCCTTGAACTCGCTTCGATTTCTGTCCTGTTTAATCCACAAGGTTCAAGTTCGACTACACTAACGAGCGAGCTCTCCGGCGCACGCTGCAGGAGGACGTGTTGAAGGAAGTGATGACCAACGCACACGTGCAGAGCTCTCTGGAGAGGGAGTTCGAGAAAATGAAGGAGGACCGAGAGATCTTGAGAGCCATTTTCCCCAGTGGAGACAGCAAGGTGTGGTGTTTTTAAAATGTAAATGCTTATATGATGTATATTGTTCAGCATACAAGTGCTTGTTAACTTAGATTTTTTGCAAATTGTGGCGTTCTAATTGTACTCATGGTAGATCTGTTATGGTGTTTAAGAGCTAGTATTTTATTTCGTTTTACTTCAGTTCAGTCCGTGGTATCTGTAGCATATGGCTAATTACCATGGAAAATACTGACGTGCTAATCAACCAGGAAAACCTGTTTACTCCGAGCTCACTTATCAGAATCTACAGGCAAGGTGTTGAACTTCAGTAAAGTTAATGTAGAAGTGGTCATGATGAGGGTTGGGTATTGATTCCAGTTCTGCTTATTGATTCCCTGTTTTGATTCCAAAGTAGTGTTTAAAAAAAGGTAATTAAAAAAAACAAAAACTTTTGACTTCAACTTTAGTTAAAGCATGTTGACTTCATTGTGTTGGAAAGTAAGATACCATTTTCAATGCTGACTATCATATTAGATTATAACTTTTTAAGAACACCTGCATTTTGAAGTATGGCTAGAGAGCCACAGGGACTTGTATTTTGAAAACCCATTGGTGCTATAGTGAGAGCCACAGGACTTTTATTTTTGAAATAATCTTGGCACCACTACGAACTAGCCACAGCAAGCTTTCTTTTGGACAGCTTAAAGATATGTAGCCTTTGACAATGTCATTTTTTTACTAATGGATTAACTCAGAATTGTAATAATTATTTTGGGTACTTGGTACTTTGGATTCCTAACCCTAGTCGTGATATTGTTTTTGGGGAAAATAATTTCTCAGCACCTTTGCCTGTAAATCAGACGGTTCAACAAAAACTACAGGTCTCCATAATTAACACACTCCTGATGCTGTAAAAGGCAATTATGCTGTATAGTGCAGGTTGTCTCACTGTTGTAATTTCCTCTCCTTTCCTGCAGGTGGTGCTGCCATGCAATCTGGCCCGAATGATCTGGAATGCGCAAAAGATTTTCCGCATCAACCCGCGAACCCCAACAGATCTCAACCCTTTAAGAGTGGTGGAGGGTGTGTAAACTTATTACGGATGTAATAAATTTACACTATTTACACAACAAAATTAGACAATAGATAATTTCTAGGCCCCCCCCAACACAAATCAAGCACACTAAGGGACACTGATTCCCATGGTTCATGTTCCTATGACGCTTCAGAAGTCTAACTTAGCTGCTTGTGCTTGAATTACTGGATTAATTCCATTTTTTTTCCGCCATGTAGGCGTGCAAGAGCTGAGCAAGAAGCTGGTGATCGTGAACGGCGACGATCCGTTAAGCAGGCAGGCCCAGCAGAACGCCACGCTGCTTTTCAACATCCATTTGCGCTCCACCCTCTGCTCCAGACGCATGACTGAAGAGTTTCGCCTCAGCTCCGAGGCCTTCGAGTGGCTCCTGGGAGAGATCGAGACAAAGTTCAACCAGTCGATTGTGAGTAAAAACAAAAGTCCCGTGATCTAAATGAGTCACTGACTGAACTGGATGGTTATATTTTCATTTCTAATTATTTTAGGTTCACCCGGGTGAGATGGTGGGTGCTCTGGCTGCTCAGTCTCTGGGTGAGCCTGCCACTCAGATGACCCTGAACACCTTCCACTACGCCGGTGTGTCGGCTAAGAACGTCACCCTGGGTGTGCCTCGACTCAAAGAGCTGATCAACATCTCCAAGCGTCCCAAGACTCCGTCCCTGACTGTGTTCCTGCTGGGTCAGGCGGCCCGCGACGCAGAGCGCGCCAAAGACATCCTGTGTCGCCTGGAGCACACGACGCTACGCAAGGTCACGGCCAACACCGCTATCTACTACGACCCCAACCCCCAGAGCACGGTGGTGGCCGAGGATCAGGAGTGGGTGAACGTTTACTACGAGATGCCCGACTTTGACGTGACCCGTATCTCTCCCTGGCTTCTCCGCATCGAGCTGGACCGCAAACACATGACGGACCGCAAGCTTTCCATGGAGCAGATCGCCGAGAAGATCAATGCAGGTGAGAGAATTTTCTGTTTTTAATTCTTACATTTGCGGCAAAGCATGTGAATAAATTGTGCCTAGTGAAAATATAAACTTCACTTTATTAAGTTCAAGAATGCTGTGAATTGAAACGTATGCTCTTATGGTAGTGTTTAATTTTACTTATTTAAGCTACTAGGGAAGAAGATGATTGATTGGCTTTGTCACATTAGCTATACATTTTCATCCTCTCCATGTTGTGGTCTTTAGGATGCCATCAAACTAAAAGCGGTGTTGAATTGAAGCAAGGATTTTTAAAATAATGAATAAGCATTTGGGTTTAGATTTTCTAGGTGTATATAATTTGCCGCTTATTTCCGTCTCCCAGGTTTTGGTGATGATCTAAACTGCATCTTCAATGACGATAACGCTGAGAAGCTGGTGCTGCGTATCCGCATCATGAACAGCGATGAGAACAAATTCCAGGAGGTGAGCATACTAGTATTTTACAATCACGTCTTGCTATCAGGAGGACATCCCTTAATTGAGTTCGCTTCACGTTATGATTGAATCCTGTGTCGTTCCCCTGGCAGGATGAAGAGGTGGTGGATAAGATGGACGACGACGTGTTTCTGCGGTGCATCGAGTCCAACATGCTGACGGACATGACACTACAGGGCATCGAACAGATCAGCAAGGTGATTGAAATGGGCCACTTGTAAATATTTAACAAACCCTCGATCACATTCTCCTGTTTATTTACATCGGGCTCTCATCCTCGTCTTCTTCAGGTGTACATGCATCTCCCTCAAACCGAGAACAAGAAAAAGACCATAATCACGGAAGAGGGCGAGTTTAAAGCGCTACAGGAATGGATTTTGGAGACGGACGGCGTCAGTCTTATGAGAGTCCTCAGCGAGAAGGACGTCGACCCCGTCAGGACCACCTCCAACGATATTGTGGAGATCTTCACTGTAAGATTCTTAAATTGCCGTCTAAAAATTTAAGAACACTGCTAGGTCTGTAGTTAAAGGATATCAATTTAGAATGGCTGCGTCTGTTCCATATTTAGTCAGCTGATCTTTCTCTCGTAGGTGCTCGGTATCGAGGCTGTCCGCAAGGCTTTGGAGAGAGAGTTGTACCACGTCATCTCCTTTGACGGTTCCTACGTGAACTACCGCCACCTTGCCCTCCTGTGCGACACCATGACCTGCAGAGGTCACCTGATGGCCATCACCCGTCACGGCATCAACAGACAGGACACCGGCCCGCTCATGAAGTGCTCTTTTGAAGAGACGGTATGATCAAGGAGCACAGAAATAATTGCTTTTTTTTTTGTGGACATGTTTGAATTCTCTGTTGCAGTCTATTGTCAATGCAGTTACAGAAATTACATTTGTCGTTGCTTTGTAATACTGTAGTGTAATTCATTTGTGGGTAAAGGTTTGACTCTTGCAGCTGTGTGTGTGTGTGTGTGTGTG
>JAQMYM010000006.1:20498160-20512798 GCA_030014255.1 Parauchenoglanis ngamensis
GACATTGAATACAAAAGAAAATCAGGAGCAAAACACTTTTAATTCTGTTGAATTTAATAGCTTATGCCAAACATAAACGTGACTAAATACGTTATTGTCAGTAAACATATAAATTATTTCTCAGAGTTCCTACATGATGCAGTAAAACCCAAACTATATTTGTGCAACCCAGTACTGTAGGTACCTGTCACAATCAGCAACAACTTTTCAGGAAGCAAGACTTTTATAAAAAATTGTTGTGCAGTGTTATTAGTGAAACATTAAATGTGTTGTTTTTTTCACTTTCTCTTGAGAGGATGTGCATGTAAAGGCTGTATATGAAAGATACATTTAAAAAGAAAACTAAAATACAAATAACCTTGAATTTAAGTGAAAATAATAACCAAAGAATAAAACACTCTGTGTCTGATTTCCCAAAAATTATTGTTTTTTTTTATTACAGCGTGAGACATTGTTCTTTTATCCGTTTATAGTTATGTTTAATGCCATGTTCACAAAACAACGACGCGCCAAAAAAACTCCTCTGTCCTGAAGATGTCCGAAGTTCCAGTTTTACCTCCGACTGTTAAAAAAGTGCTGACACTGGAGACTCCTTCCATAAATGCTAAATAAATGTCTCCTTATTTCACCTTTTAATTTTTTAATCAGTTTATGAGACTCGCTGTATAAACTGTTACTATAGAAACAATAACGTATTCAAATGAGCACATTAATATACAGCACAGTCAATCCATAAGTATTTGGACAGGGATACAATTGTTGTAACTTTGCCCCTGTACACCACCACAATGAACTTGAAATTAAGCCATCAAGATGTGACTGAAGTGTAGACTTTCAGCTTTAATTCAAAAATATTCTATTTACTGGATACGAATTACAGCCATTTTTCATCATATCAGCAATTATACATTTTTCTTGTCCGTTTATTATTACGTTAAAAATTGCATTGATACTATAGAAATTATAATGTATCACAATATACATCCGACAGTGCTGTGTTGTAACAGTATCTAACCTGTAATAACTCCGGGATTCGTTGCTTCTTTGAGAAGGGGGGGTTGGGTTTCGTGCGAACAGAAAGTTCAAGCTCATGACCTATTTTTTTCTGCCAGAGATCTTCAGATGAGTGAAGCCGAGAGACACTGACGCAGAGTGAGAAACCGTTCTACAGAAAAAGATAATATAATGAAAGCTCCTGGGTTTTGCTGTAAAAAGTTGTAAAACTCAAGAGCAACAGTAAAAGTCTCCCGGAGATCTGTGGGAGGTTATATATCCATATAAGACTGCACACACTGTACCTCTGACTACTGTTTAAGTAAAAAAAAAAAAAGAAGAAAAAAAAAGCACATGAAATTCTGACTGTGTTAAGTTTACTGCATTTGTCTTTTAAGTAGAAAGATTTATTTTTTTCCTTTTTTTTTTACCATTTATTTATTTATTTATTTATTTATTTTTCATCTTTACCTTACAGCATTTCTTTGCATGTGCATAAGACTGTTGCATTATAAATGCATATATTTAAAATGTATAAACATATAAGCTGTATTATTTATTATTATGTACTACATAAAGATGTATTATTTTATATGGGGCCTTTAGATTCTCCTTTAATGTGTGTGTGTGTGTGTGTGCGTGTGTGTGTGTGTGTGTGTGTGTGTGTTGAATACCCTCACTAATCACATTTATTTGTACATATATTCCCATATAATATTTTCAAATGCCATATTAAGACAGATAAGAAAACTATGGTGTAGTAAAAGTGATCCCAGCTGACTAAATATCAAAATCAAAATGTCTTAAAACTGTTTCAAGCTTAAAAAGTTTCATCTAAGAACAGAAACTAGAGCAAAGATCACGCAAGAGTTACGTAATTAACTGCAGTCATTACTTGAGGAACCACCTTGTAGTTCATGCGCCATGTTTTCCCCACCTGCTTCATTACTCTCTAGGAGTAATGTTAATGTAAAAAAAAAAAAGTTATGTTTTACAGTAAATGACAGGGGGGAAAAAAAGCATTTTAAATGTGGTCGGTAAGCTGATAATAATATAATAATGGTTATTGACTTCTTTGTAGACATTGCAGGCATTTATTCCATTCCAGCAACAAGAACAAAATGATTTTTTACAGTGTCAGATTTGCTTCAGATGTGAAAACCTGAGCTGTGAGCTGAAGAGGATGTCCACGTGGCCAAATCTAATAATATCAAGTGGAATTAAACTGTTTAACTGTTTGGATTATCTACAAGTGTCTCTAATGTTCTTCAAATAAGTCCCTCTACTCCATGAATCATTTATATATACATAGTCAGAAACGTTGCTTTATTTAATTATTTCGTTTCCTTAGCATTAGATCAGCTCTCAGTTCTGCTGCTGTTAGACCAGAGCTGGCTTACAGGGGGTTTTCAACCCAGCTTATAGGAATGACCGCTTGGCTTTTCCAATAAATCCATACAGTCTGCCAGCCCTTTGATTCTTATGACACATTAGATTAGTCAAGGAGATGAAATTTTCTCACTCATATAAACTGCTCTAATAAACTGTGGTTATAAAACAGGTCTAAAGTTCACAAGGCGCTGTACGGAGACAAAAGCGTGAGACGAGAGACATCGCTCGCTCTTTTTCTCCTGCCACCTCCACCTGCCACAACTACTGCCTCATCACGCAGTACAGGTGAGTCCTGCTGGGATTTCTTTTCATCCGTCTATTCATGCAAAATGCAAAAATGTAACTAGTAGTTTTTAATAAACAAGGAAGTATAGATATATTATCTGATACATGGTGTTGGAATTATAACAAATATTAAATCTGTATCATTAGTTTTATATCATGATAAGCGATGTATTTTACGGGTTAAAAATGTGTTTGTTTGTTTGTTTTAGGAGAGCTTGTAACATTGCACAAGATGAAGGGGATTCTTAAAGACAAATCCAGGAGTATGTACACTAGTTTTCTGTTCTATTTATATTATACAGTATTATGTGTAATATGCATATGTGTATTAGGTCCAGTGTAATTTGTAATGTTTAACGCATTTTATTTTAAATTAGCATTGTAGCACATTTTTCCATTAAGAAGCTTGATTTAGCTCAGGACATTCGGGTGGATAGTTTTCAGGGTTTTTTTTTGCTTGACAGTTTTGGCTTAAAAATGAATGATGGAAAAAGTGAAAATGCAAAATAATAATCTAAACTTTAGCTCTCATCTTATATAGTTGCATGGTAGCTTAAAATGCTGTAGCGTCAAAGAGTAAAACGTAAACCACTGAAGGCAATGTCATAGAACTTACAGGATAAAGATGAAGTAAAGACATAAATATAAAGAAGAAAAAAGAAAAAATTTTGCCCTGTTGTATTGATATCGCACGTTTGAATTTTGATGATTTGGAGAAATCTGTAGAACAAAAGAGTAAACTTGCCGTACTCTCTGGATTCACAGAGACTCTAGCCAATCATGGGTGTCTGTGAGCTCATGTATGCAGAAGAGGGTAGATAGCGCTTTCCTCTGAGTGTGTAACACTGCACTGAGACGCTACACAAGCATCAGCTTGAAAAATGCAGTCGCCTGCCTTCACATGTCCCAGAGGACACACGTGTTCACACAGGGCTTCACCCTGCTGGACTGAAAGCTGTCGCGTGACCGGGGAGAGCTAGCTTGCCAAGACTAAATTAGGGTGAAAATCATGGGGGGAAAAAGCATAAAAAGCAATGAAAGAATTAATTGAAATATACAGGTACATAAAAAATGAAATGAAATTAAAAAATAAGAAAAAGAATTTAAAAATGCTAAAATAAAAAAAATATCAAATGAAAAAAATGCATAAACAGAAGATATTTTAATCAATTAAATTAATTAAATTACAAAGATGTATTATCAAACTATAAACTATTTCAGTGTACAGAGCTTAATAATATTATCTTATAATTGTAGGGTAAAGTTTATAAACTCCAAAAATGAGCTGAATTTGCTTTTAATAAATCAAATTTATGCATGCATATATACATTTTTTCAATTTTGAATTGAAAGCATTTCTATAAACTGTATTCCATTTTTATTATTATTATTATTATTATTATTATTATTATTATTATTATTATGCTATGATTTCCATTTCCATTAAATCATAGTTCCAAAAGCAAAACTCTGATCTCTGGTAATAGTTAGTTATATCAGTGTGAAGAGTCAAACACTATACTGCTTAGCTGTTAGCATTAGCATCATTGGCGTTCCACAAATACCAGGATCTTGTGCCATTCATGTATCTGATTAGATTAAAAACGAACACTTCTCTTATTTAGGGGTCCTTGATAGTTCCACCTTTCCTAATAATAATAATAATAATAATAATAATAATAATAATAATTCTGTCCATGGCAGAATCGAATCCTGTGGCTAACGTGGAGGTGCAGAGCCACTCGATCGGCGCGGTGCGCTGGAATCTTCCAGAAGAAACAGTGCAGGTTCACAGCTCAGCTCCCACCAGCCCTTTCAAGAACAGCAAGAGCACCTCTTCACGCTCGCAGGTTAGCGCCAAGACCCTGTTTTCTATTTCTTCTTTTCAAAATGTGTTTCAGATCATTGTTTCAGCCTTGTAGGAGTCCATAAAGGTGCTGCACGGAGCGGGGTGTAGGAGAAGTTAGTTTCTAAGAAGTTAGTGTAGGAGGTGAAGTTTCTAAATGCACTGTGGTAATGTAGAGGTTTGGAAAGGTACTGTAGAGAGTATATGGTGTCATAGATGTCCGTTAAGGTACTGCAGGGCTCTGCTTAAAGGGTTTTCTTAAGTACTGCAAGAGCTCTGTAGGGTTTCTAAAGGTCTTGCAGTGGTAGGAACCTCTTAAGATGCTGTAGTGACTCAGTTGTCCCATGGTAGCTCCTATAGGTAATAAAGGTGGACCATAGTCATGTAGGAGTCTGTTAAGGTACTGTAGGAATTTCTAAAAGTACTGCAAGGGGATTCTACACTGCAGGGTTTCAGTAGTCCTGTAGGCGCTTGTAGAGGTACTGCTCAATGTCGATACATAAACAGTCCAATCTAATGTCAGTATATCTGACTTAATGAACTGAACGTAATGAAATTAACTTAATGAAAGTTAATATAGAATTAATGTTAACTGAAGTTAATATATTTCCTTGCAAGAATCAGTAATATTTAACAGCTCCCCTTTCATGTATCTGTGTGTGTGTGTGTGTGTGTGTGTGTGTGTGTGTGTGTGTGTGTGTGTGTGTGTGTGTGTGTGTGTGTGTGTGTGTTCCCTTTAGCAAAGACATCATCAGCAGAGCCTGAAAGACCTCCGCAGCCTGCAGGAGTGCATCAACTTTCTCAACAACTGGAAGTTACAGGTGGCACAAGTCTGTAAGGTGAGAGAGAAAAAGAAACCCTGGGGAATGAGTTGCTCTTGTCCTGCGGTTACAATGCCAGGAAATATTACAGGGACTGAGGTGATGTAAAGCAATAAACAGAGAAATATCCATAAAGATTTACACTGATCTTGCACGGCTGGGGTTTTTCCCTCACTCACTTCCTTATTTCCTTATTTCTGTGTCTGAGCTGAGTGCATGCCTCCAACACGAGCTTCCTAAGTGACAGTGTTGAGATTTTATGTGTCCATAAAGGCTAACCAGATAAATTAGTTATAGATTTAGTATCTTATATAGTATACAAGCTACAATTTACATTTAAGGGCAAAGTTTTGTATAGCTTCATGGTTTCCGGGACAGAAACAGGACATGCTCAGAGGATATAAAAGAGCAAGTTACTACGACACAATGGCAAAAGCCAATAATGAATAGGCTGTTTAAATCACATTTATAAAGGAATAATCTAAATCTTTGTTTTATAATAATAATAATAATAAAGAAACATCTGTGAAATTTTCTGTTGCTATAAATGATGAATATGTTCATATTCTTAATTTAATTCTTAATTCATGCTCTATATTTGCACTAATGATGGAAATAGTCTATATTATTAATGATGGCTATAATCTACTATAGCCTAATGTGAGTATTTATAATTTCTATATTGACTGATTCATCGATATTCATCCATTAATACTGTAATAAACCTGTTACAGAGTTTTAATTTGCTTCATATTGTTTGGTGTTCTTGTTTTCTTAGTGACAGTACGGCGTTTATCTTACCACGCTGTTGAATTCTCAATTCTGATTGGTCAGAAGTAATATGATGTCGGCTCTATAGCAACAGCTCCTTCACAGGGACTTAGTCTGATCATAAAAAACCTGCTGTTATTTAGTAAAGACAAACTTTACTAGTGGAAAGAGAAATAATGAGAAAAAACACTTTGGGATGTGCCATTATTGGAAACAATTTCTTTTTTTTTTTGGCTGTAACAGCATGAAAGCCTGATTATTTTCCTATAACAGCGTGTCCTGTCACGTTAAATTTTAAACCTGAAATATTTACAATTATCTATTACTTATATCTCCTAAGTACTCTGAACACTACTAACAGTCCATGTAAATGTAAATCCTGGTAAAGCTGAGCCAGACTGTATGGCATTTGTATAATATGTGTCATAATTTTAATTTTGCAGTTGTAAGGTTAACTCAGTTTCATTATGAGAGCGTATAATTTATTGATTGTGTGCAATCTGACCCTTGCGATGTTTATTGGAGCCTGATAAACTGGAGACACCGTGTCCTGTTTTATGGCCAGGTGCTTACATAAAAGCTGCGAATGCTGATCATGAAAAGAGGTCATCTGTACAGACTATACTATTGTAATTCTGTTAATCATGAATACTTGACAGCTCATGCACACGTTTTAGACAGATATGTGGGAGAAAAACATACAGAGAGAGGGGGGGGCAGGGTGAAATTAGATCTTCATGTTCCTGGAAAGTGGACCAATAACAAGATAATAATGTACAGATATGTGTGTTGCGACTGCAGAAAGGAAGCGATGGTGGAGAGGAATGCGCCTCGGGTTCATCAGATCAACACGGAGACCCTCGAACCGAGCGCAGTCTGGAGGAGAGCCGCAAACTCATCCTGCAGTGGGCTGATGAACTCAAGAGCGTCGACAAGGTCTGGATAAAAATCTAACATGTATCAGCAGTTTGAGTGTTAATCTATTAGAGTTGACTAATTAATTCTATCATGAGGTGTCATCGATGACTTAATAAGAATGACGTGGAGCACGCACACACACACACACACACAGACACACAAACACATACACACACACATGCATACACACTTAAACACACACTGATGGACCGCTGCATTTGTGATTCAATTTTTCAAGTGCCTGTATGTCTTTACAGTGTTACCACAAATTCTTTCCTTTTGTATGATCTGTGCTTTGATTGAGCAATGTGTGCTTAGTTACAGTATATCTAATTTTACTTTCTTCTCCAAACGCATTTTGAGGAAAAAAAAAATCAAATCCTTTTCATCTTTTTTTTCTTTTTTTTTAAATTCTGTTACAGTGGTGGAAATCATAATGTCACATTATCAAATTTACAGGTATCCCTTCCTTTTACAATCCCCTGAGTATTTATCCAGTAAATACATGGTAAATTATAGTATATTGTTTATGGATTTTATTTTACTGTTAAAGGGGTCCCTGGTGACAATTTGGTTGTACGCAAGTATAATGAGAATAATGATTTCTTAACTTATTTGAAGGGAAAAAATCAACGCAAATGAATAACTAGGTTTTTTTTTTAAACGATTGTCACTTTGCCTGCATGAATTTACAGTCTGGGCTAAAAAGAAATCAGCCCCAGCCTCGCTTTTCTTGTCTTCGTACCGTCTGGTGTGTTTTTGTACGACCGTTAGTGGTGCTGACATGTTTCATGATGTTGATGTTGATGTTAATATTAAAGCCAAAAGTTAAAACCTTATTCTGACGTCTTTTAGCTATCTAAAGAGAGCCCGTGGCTGCAGGAGAGGTTCAAGTGCCATGAGGATGATGAGCAGAAGGAGGACGAGCATGGAGAAGTGGTGCAGCAGAGGGTCATGGAGTGGGCCAAAGAGCTGCAGAGTGTCTCAGAGGTGCGCGAGATTAAAGATGTCCTAAACAAACCCTTCACCTTTACTCCGAGTTACTCAGTAATTAATCTATAAACTCCCCTCAGTTGTTCTTGGCAGCTTTACAAAACATCATAACAAGCCTGTTATTTTATAACCTGGCAAATAACCCAACTGATTATGGGTTCTTTTTCCACTCAGAGCTGCGGCATGATGGGAGCTGAGCTCACGCAGATGCTTCGCCAGCTCGGGCTGAAGAAGAAGAGGCTCGTCTCTTTGATGCCGTTACTCGAGTTCATCACCTGGTCCTTACTGAAGGACGACAGCAAGGTCAGATAACGAGTGACCTCTTCCTCATTTACGGTCTGAAGTTATCAAACACAAACTAACCAACTAACTAAGACTAGTTCGTATTGATGTTTCAAAACAAATTATGGAAGTGCAGAGGAGCTTTTTAAACAATTAACATGTGTGTGCAAAAGTTTGTGCACCCAATTATAAAATCATTGAATATATTTCTAGGCATTCTATTGGTACATTTTTACCCTAATTTTAAACATTTCTTTCTTACAAGAAGCAAAATAATCTGCCAACCAAATAAGAAAATCTAAAGCTTAAAATGCGTAAAAGCATCTACAAGCAGGCTGAAAATATTATATTTGATTTATAATAATCTATAACAATTAACAAAGAGATATTAGATCAGTTTTCTCATGTTCAAGATGTTTTCACTTGCTAACTTATCATTTTCATGCAGTGTATCAAATATTAATAATGAAAATATAAAATAAAATCCCAAAGTGATAAAAATGTTTAAAAGCTTGCTTTCTCAGATCAATTAAGATCATTTAAATAAAATAGTTTTCATACAGTAAATAAGTAACAAATAAACAATTTAATGATGTAATAATCAGATAAACCATTTATTTATTTTCCAATTTTATTTGTTTATGTTATTTAAATGAAACGTATCTTGTTAATATTTACTGCCTTAGGAAAAAAGGGTTCATCATGGGTTCTTAGCTTTTAAAAAAGGGTTCTTTTTAGAACCATGCCTCATAAGAACAACCAAGGAACCCAAAGTAATATTAACAAATCATTTATATGTATTTTTTTAATTATTCAATAAAGAGTGAACAAACAAACAAGTCATTAAAAATTCAATAAAAAAATAGGTATCAATTTTAATTTAATTAAACAATATAAATAAAAGTTAAGTAGTTATATAATACATGCACTCTTAGGAAATGTATTTGAGTTTTATAGTTTTATGGTCGTGCATGATAAGAGTAGCTCCTGATTACTAGGAGATGGTGGTTGAAGTTCAGAGTCGAGTCTTTGTGCATGCAGGCTGAATGAGAGCTTTGATACGAGACGCACCACGTGACCTCTGGGCCTGCATGATGCACTATATGATAAGATACTTTATATTACTGCCACTCACGCAGATCAATTAAAACTACAAAAAAAGGGTCCATCTGAGGCACTACAGTAACTGAAGGGTGCGATAAGAAATAATCAGGCAGGTTAGCAGAGTTTCTTATGCGCTGTTGTGTTCTTGCTTTAATACAGGACGAGGTTTCTCAGCTGTGGCTTTCGGCGAAGCAGCGCTCCTGGGAAGCAGGTGAGAAAACAGAAGCCTCTCCGATTAGCGGTGATTATTTAACCTGAACTTTGCCTATGATTGATAGAGATTTCCCATCGTTCTTAGACTTCCGTTATAACCACTTCACAACACCCTAGCAACCACCAAGCAACACCATAGCAACTATATGGGATAGAAACCATCAAATTCCACTATAGCACTACAACTACTACACTATAGCAACCACATTAGAAAGTAACCATCAAAACCTTAGTAACACATTGCAAGCACTTATATACCCCCCGGCAACCATCTAGCAACACATTTGCAACCCCTGAGCCACTCTGAGGAATTAGTGAAAGTTTTAAGATTTAGATTTAAGGGTTTTTTTTGCTTCACACTGAAGTTTCTGACTTCTGTTTCTTTTTTTTCCCCTAAAACAGGCACACAGCAATACATCCCCAACTCTGGTAAGTGTCCATACGCAACACCAGATATTATAGATAATTAAGTATCAGTTCTCAACAATAACCAGTAGGAGTTATGATTCATCTGAGTAATCTTTTGTGTTTCGTGTTCTCTAGTGTGGAATTGGATCACCAGTGCCTCAGGTACATTTTGGACAACAATATATAAAAAGAAAATGAATTATTATTTCTTGCCATGTTTTTAAACCAGATGCTAACTTGCGCTCTCTTCTCTATGTTCCCCAGTTGATGTTACCCTCGACCCGTTGACGGCCCACCCCTGGCTGCTGCTCTCCGACGATCAGAAGAGGGTTCAGGAGGGTCTGGAGGAAGCCGACCGGCCGTACAGCCCGCAGCGCTTCGACAGCTGGCCATGCGTCCTGGGCTGGGCGGGCTACACGAGAGGCCGCAGCTACTGGGAGGTGGATTTAGCAAACAACGGCTACTGGAGAGTCGGCGTCGCCACCGCGTCCTCTAACAGGCACGGCCGCTTCCCCATGAAGCCCTCGAAGGGTTACTGGACTCTGTGGAAGAGCACACGACAGTTCTACGCCTGCACAGACCCCGAGACGCCGCTGCCTGTCACGCTGGTGCCCAGGAAAATGGGAATATACCTCGACTACGAGGAGGGCCAGATCTCTTTCTACAACGTGGAGAACAAATCGCACATCTACACCTTCACGGGGCATTTCCGCGGGAAGCTCTACCCCCTGTTCGCCCCATTGGACGGGAGGACTGTCATGACAGTATCTTGTCCTGAAAACGATAGCACTTAATAAATTAGTGTTGTTGTACATAACACTGAACACTTTATTGGCCTGTGCCTAATTCAGCATAGATTTCAACATAGTAGCATTATTTAATATATTTATGGTGTGTTTGTCTTAAAATATTGTATATGCATGCACTACGCTTTCTGTCTTTCTGTGTTCATTTATTATCGTGATTGCTGCTCAACTGCACTTTATTTTATAATTATTATGTCTTTATGTGGTAAATTGAAATGGCATCAGGGTGTACTTATTATATCTATGTAAATAACTATATAAATATAAAAATAAATCATATTTTTCATATTGGGGCATCATTGTAAGCAAAGGAAAAGTGATAGTAACGCATAGAGTTTTGTTTTGTTAGACATCTGTTTGCTTTATTGCCAGTCAATGTCATTTTAATTTTAATATTTTGTCCATATATTTTTTCAGCGATTAATGAAGTCAGAATAAGGTTAATAATAAGATTCATACATGTAAAGACACCTTTCAGAGTATACAAATTTAATAAAATTGCTTTTTTTAAGAAAGACACAGATCAAACCACTTCTTCACTTCTTTTAAAGTAGATCTAACATGACATTAATTTAGATAGTTAAAAAAAAACAATTTCATTAAGAGCGTTTAACAGAAGCCAGTATTATAGTATATTTATTTAATACACATTATTCACTGCCAGCACAGAACTCACTAAGCAACAATATCAGTGTGATGATCATCAAAACAGGCTAATGTTTACACTACTCCAGAATTATTGGCACCCTTCATTTGAATATGCAAAAAAGAAGTCTTCTGAGAGCAAGACACAAAATGCTCCTTATGTTCAGAATCGTGTGCTGTAGTCATACGAGAACAAAGCTAATGTTTTGGCTTTGAACACGATCATCACGTTTGCTGAAAATGGGGATTGCATATGAAGAAAAGCTACCAATCATACTGGAAACCATGGAGGTGGATTATTCATGATTTGGGGCTGTTTTGTGGCTTGTACCTGGATTATTAGCCTGAAAAACATGGTCGCATCTATCAGGAAGTTATGATTTGCCCATATATGGAACTTTCAACAAGATAATCAAGCCAAACATGCATCTAAATCAACAGCGGGTCATGAAACCAATGTTTTACCATGATGCATTCATTCTCTGGATTTGGACAATATACACAAGCCTAAGAATCCAAGACAATCCAAGTCAAGCGTCTCCAACATTGTTTGACATTACAGGAAGAAGATCCTCAGTGCTGTTATTCTCTCCAGGAAAGGATTCACTGAATATTAATTATGCAATGACATTCATTTTGAAAGCCAGAAAAAGATTTTGGGGAAAATATTGCATGCAGGATATTCACGTGTTAATTTTTGCCAGTATATTCATTTTCTTGAAGGGTGCCGATAATTTTGGGGTTGATTTTGAATCTCTGGCGGCTCCATCGGTTTCTCACACAGCCAGGGCCCGTAGGACTTGCAGTCAGACGCAAACACACTTCCATCCCCTCTCAGATCTGCACAGTCCCTGTGCTCGGCATCCCACTGCACCTTTAGGCTAAGCACACACACACACACACACACACACACACACACACACACACAGCATGTGTAAGGAATATGGAAATCTGGTATATGTTGTTATAGGTAAATAATCCATTTATACCTTTTTTCCTATAACAGCACCACCTGATGTGTTTTATTCTACTTATACCACAACAATCTGCCATTTTTACTTACTATTGAATGACGGATTATATTCTTTACCTGTCCACAGAACAAGTCTGTTCCTCTCCTTGCTCACGTAATAAACAGTCGTTCCCTCGCCAGCCTCTCTTTTTTCTGTCTCTTGTCATTTCCAGTAACAGAAGACTTACTGATTGTTACAAAGCACCGACACTGGAGACTCCTTCCATGAATGCTAAACATCTCCACGCTTTCTTCTGTTTATCATTCTGTACATCACTAAGATTATGTAGATTGTCTGTTATAAAAGTCCCTGTGTGAATTTTTACTATAGAAAAAATGATGTATTAGAACTGGTGCATTCATGTAATCCTGTGATTTATCCACAACGACACTGTGATATAAACTCATATAAGGAAATATTCTGCTTTAGGCTTGTCAGCATGTCAACACTGGAGTCAGAGTCTAATTACAACTCCCAGAACACAATGCGGCCTACAAACATGGCTGCCAAGAACTACAACACCCAAACACCGCAGACTTTCTCACGTTCATGTTCACCAGATTTCTGATTACACACCTGGACTCAATTCACAGCCACACTCACAGCATATAAGGACTCTCAGTACTCACAATCTTTGCAAAGTACACTGTCAGTGTTTTTGTTCTGTCCATACCAAGCCTTAGCATTTTGCACATTGTCTTTCTGTTCTGGTTCCCCGTTTTTATTTTCTCTCTCTCTTCCTTGCCAAGTTTATGCTGTTTTCCATTGCCTGTATCCTGATACTGAATTTTTGCATTTCCATTAGGATTTGTCTAAAAGCTTTAATAAAGCCTTGTTTAACCTGCACCTGTGTCCGTAAATATGATAATAATCAAACTTAATTATATTTAATTACAAGATACTTACAACCTGTGGTTTTGTAACAGAGCTCCATCCTGCCACACCCACACACCTTCCACCTGTGAGTCCGTGAGTCCGAGCCAGAGAAACGGCGTCTCTGAAAACCTGCTCAGCTGACTGAGAATAAACTCCTGTAACATCAAGACCTGCGTTCATTTTCCATATAAAAACTTTTGAATAGTTTAGAAACATGTTGTACATGCTAGAAATGGAAGAAATCATGTGGTGCATGTTTATGTATGGCTTGATAGCTATTTACTAGTAATTAAGCTAGTAGAAGAGGCTTTCTGAATCAAGAGGAAAAATGATTGACAGCTGAGTGGAGCACTGAGATGCCACCATGTCCTGATTGGTTGGAAGATAATGGTCCACATCATGGGTTTTGTATTTGATAAACACAACATGGGACGTCACTTATCTATGTACATATTTTACTGAGGAAAGCTTGACAAAATATAAATATTTCTTTTTAAAAATCTGACTTAAAAATCAATTACTGCACATTTAATCTATATCTTGTTATGCCATTTCTGTAATATGCAGTAAAAAAAAACAAAAAAACCCAAACACGACTGAGCCTCAGATATTGTCCATATGTCTAATGTCTAAATAAAGAGTCCTAACTAATTAATGCTCTTTTCCTCTCGATCTGTCATTTCTTCTGAGCTCTAACACAAATGCTGATGAGCAAAAGCCTGTTGATCCATTCCTACCATCTCAGCTTGATGATGAATGACAGCTAGGCTGGCGTCGTGCTGCGCACAGTATTCCACACTCTCAGCCCACATACGGTCTTCCTCCAGTCCTGCCGAGATGAAATAGCAGTGACCCATAAACCAGTGCCATCTCCTCGGGCAAAGCTGGCATCGGGAGTCTACGTGACCCAGAGAAAAGAAAAAAGACTATCTCAGGCTGTGTGAGCAAATGAGATGGTCTGTCACTATAATAAACGGACCCTGCTGAACATTAACTGTCCTGGGTGGGGGTATGAAATAATAATTGAAAAAAATTAATGGTGTGTATGCCAATAATTTTGAAACTGTTTTTTCTCAGAAGGTAAATGGTCCTAAAGTGAAACTGCATGATCATACAAGTCATTTTTGTTAATGAGTAGATCAATAATCATTCAACTAGGTGTGTATTAATAATTTATTGTAAAATATTTTCTAGGGCAGCACTGTCGCCTCACAGCAAGAAGGTCCTGGGTTCGATCCCCGGGTCACCCAGGGTGCCTTTCTGTGTGGAGTT
>JAQMYM010000006.1:20532433-20542433 GCA_030014255.1 Parauchenoglanis ngamensis
AGGTATAAAGGGCTCGTTCTAAACTTACGCAAACACAACGATTCAGAGTTACAGCTAATTATACACTAATGAGGACATACTTATGAATATTATATTCCATTTCTGCTAATTCATCCCCCTGAAGTCGGAGTTTTGCCTGGAACCCTAAAGATAATATCTGTGATGTTGATCGTGCGCTGGAAATCATGGGATTTGACCTCATAATCTCTCCAACTACCTAACAGTCACTGAGCACACTTCAGTAAGAAAGCTACTGATTACCCGGAGTGTAAAAGTGTACATCTTTATTTTAAAACTACCAGAATGTGCTGTACATTTTACTCCCCACGTTTGATTCTCCGTCCACAGAATCCTGCTTCGATGCTAAAACGTTTGTTAGTCCGCCGTGTTCGAGACGCTCCGTTGAGGTGCAGTCTGTGCAGCGAGAACTCATTTGGCCTTTTTGTTCTTCTTCCTTTGTGCATTTTTGATTTTCCTTTTCTTAGCTGTGTGCTTCTCGCTGCTGCGTTTGGACGCTCCTTTGGCACTCTGTACACTGTAAAAGACACACAAGACCCGGCTCAGGTCAGGTTCAATAGTAAACGTACACTAATACGCAAACACGCTGCGTTTACAAACAAGAGGACGTTACGTCGGCGCACTCACGTTTTCTTGTGTTTGAGAGGACAGGCTTTGTGTCTGTGTCCAGGATCGCCACAGTTGTAGCAGCCTGTTTGCCCGCAGCGATGATCTGGAAGTACACAACGGCCGCAGGAGGAACAGTGGCGCCATGCTGAGAGAGGAGAAGATCCAGGAGAGATGATGAAGCAGGTTACTTATGAAAATTCAACCTACTAGCATGCGCATGTCCATCAGCTAAGAATTTCCAAGTGTAGATTTTTAAAATTTATTTTATTTATTTTTTATGCTGGGGATAAAAATGTATTAGAAGGTTTATAGCTACTGGTTTAGCATGGTTAAATCATCACACACTCGAGACCTGTTAAAGCCAAGGAACGGGGGAGAAAATAAAGAATGCCATCATTGAGGGTCGTACCATCACTGACGTAACGAAGAAATGGTTTAATATGAAAATGGCTTAAAAACCGGTCACACTTCACCACAGTAAGGCATTCGCCTGTCGACCTTATTACATACAGAGACGAGTTAAGTTTAAATTACCGCATAATTTAAATGTTTTTGCCGTTTGAGCTGTTCATGCTGATGTTGTAGTCCGCTGCTACACAACAGCATCAACAGCCAATTAAAATGAATGATGTTCTTATTAGGCTATATGAATACATTTTGAATGATATTATAATTGCAAACAGTTTGATGTCAATATAATTATGAAGATTTTCAAACTCAGAATTGCTTCAAAGTAATGAATCCATTAGTGAGACACATCAGCCTGGATAGCATCAGACATAACTGCACATGACTCCTAGCGCAGGCCGGGACCACTCGGAGATCGAAGGTCCATGGACTCGGAGATCCATGAATGTTCTCCCAAACCACTCGTACAAGCCACTTAAAAATCGTAAGGGTCGTTCGTGCACGAGGCCCATTGTGTCGATTTCACTCTTTAAAAGAAAACACTTACAGGGCTTCACACACTTTCCACATTCAGCACAATGCCTCCATGGTCTTCCATTCTGGGGGGGAAAAAAAAACAATGCTTTAGTTTCATCTTTTCTTTTTTCATACCACAAACCTGCAGAAACACGAGGTCTACCTTGGATGTGCACGCGTTACAGTCGGGGCAGTGTCGGTTCTCTGCTGAGACGTATCTCTCACAGACGCTACAAAATCTGAGGACGTGGACGCGAATGAGAGTAAGAGCTGAATATTTACTTCTTGAGCACAATTATCAATTCATTATTAAACAGAATTAAGAATGGTACTGCTACAGTGTGTGTATTCAGGTTTACCTGTAGCCTTCCTCCTTTGGCAGGACGATGTCTTTGGGACAGAGGTTAGTGAACAGTCGGACCGGGGACTGCTTACGGCCCGCCGTCCCGTGTTTGTACAGAGGATGGTTATCATAATCCACCTGCAGTAACAAAAATAACCGTGTTCATGATGCATTACTATTACAATTTTACATAAAGTAATTCAACAAGTACAGGTTGTTAGCCTTCGCTGTAGCTTTGTAAGAATGCGGTGTCATGAACGTAAACAAAAATAGATCTCATGTTTAGTCAACGCCATCACTTGGGGCTTCATTAGACACATGGGTAGAATGACTACATACTGTATATGCACATTCTCACAAATGCACAAAAGAAAAATGGCTAATCAGACGTTCAGAATGGCTGTTCGATAAAGAACAACATTATACAGTATACATTATATCTATACCACAGACCCAAATCTGTGCATTTAATGATGTATTAATACACTGCGCTGAGATCTGAATATTAATCTGAAATTAAATGCAGTGCACTTTGTGAGATAAATGTAGTAAAACGTCAGATAAGTATTAGGAATATATGTTGTTGAGCTGGATCTACTAAAGGTCTGTAATAGTCCAGAGTTTCATACGTCGTTAACTTCCCACATATATTTATATTTTCAAGGTACAATTGACTATTACTAAAATAAAGAGTTCTTAACAGGTTTATTGTTGAATCTGTTTGTACAGTCAATTGCACAAAAGCTTTTTCCCATTTTAGATCTGATTTTGTGTTTTCACTGCATTCAGGCAGCGTTACCGCTGCCTACTGTCACGTCACATCAGTTCCCTGTGCGTTATTGTTATTGTGCCCTGTGCTGTCTATACAAAGCAATTACAGCTAGGACAAAACTAGGCAATTATGCACCTTAATAATAATAATAATAATAATAATAATAATAATAATAATTGTGGTTCACTGTTTATTTCCACAATAGTCATAAATTTGTACCGGATTTATCGCTGCACGGTATACTGTTACATGCCTACAAATAAGTAAATGCAAGACTTGCTATTTGTGTAACGTTACCTCATGGAGAATCCATTGTAACATTTTGTCTTTTTGCTTCTTTACCTCATGGAGAATCCATTACCTGATAATCCAACATGGTGAAGGCAGGGAAGCAGTCGAGGATCCTCGGCTCAAAGAAGTATGGGAATATCCAGACCATGGGCATCTCGGACACGCTGCTCTCTGAGGGTGAGGGTTAGAACGGTTCAGAGTGTATACTGTAAACTCTGATGTCTGTCATTACTGAGAACAAATAACGGAACCGAGAACCAAAGAGGGTGAAAAAAAAAATCCTACAACTCGATTTGCGTGTGCGTGTGCGTGTGTGCGTGTGTGTGTGTGTGTGTAAAAGTGCAGAAGTGTGTGAGTGCGCAGAAGTTTGCACACCCTTAGCGCTCCCTTTTTCAAAGCAAATATTTTGGACTCAAAGAACATGATACACACTCTAAAACCTTTGGGCGTGGGGGGTGCAAACTTTTGCACCAAACTCTACTTATCACATATCCAGCTTACTACACACCAGTTGTATGTAGACTCCTCCACGTGTGTGATATCTTTGAGAAGGTGTGGCCTAGAAGCTTCACCAGACCACCAAAGGGTGGATCTGCTACCATCACTACTTTATTACCACCTTCTTCTTTCAGGAAGTCCAGGAAAACTTCCTGTCCAGACAGGAAATTGGACAAGTATCAGTGTATATGACCAGACTTGTATTTAAAAAAAAATCACATGCAGAATCTTTTACCTTTCCATCAAAGAAGTGATGATTAAACATGTTATAATGGCAGAACTCATCCTGTGTGTAAAACTGGGAATATCTACAAGAGGGAAAAGAGCAAGAACATCGGGCATTACACTTCTCACACTGCAGCACATGCATGCACCTACATGCACATACTGATACACACACACACATACACACAGGCTTTGGCTTGTTATGGGCTTATAAAATTTTTTACAGCTGCTTCAGCACATACCAGAGAAGAACATCGAAAGAGGAAGTGAGAGTGAGAGAGAGAGAGAGAGAGCGCACGCGAGAGAGAGAGAGCGCACGCGAGAGAGAGAGAGAGAGAGTGTGCACACGTACAAACTTTCATTCCCACACAGCACTGTAAGTATCAACCTACTTTTACTGTCTTTTATTTCATTATTTACTTACATAACAAGCCTGTTATGTTTCTGAATGTCAAGGTTTGAAGCAGTTGGAAGAATTCTGATGTTCTGTTCTAAAGTGTAGCTTTTTTTCCTATTCTAGAATTCCACCTTTTGTAGAATGTAGCCATCCGTTTTTCCTGTTCTAGAACGAGGATGGCATTTATTGCAGAACAAAACATTCTAGAATTCCAGAATAGATAACATTTAGATTTAGACAGAGAACATTTTCTAGACAGTTTTTTTATTCTAGAGCAGATACCCCCCATTTTGAATACCGCTACCCTTTTTTTCTCCAGGGTCTAGAATGTAGCACTTCATACCCCCAGGTTCCAAAATGTAGCTCTCCTTTTTCCCTCCGTTCTAGAGAAGGCACATTATTTATTCTAGAATGAAGAATCGTATATTTTTTCAATAACAGAAGGATAGAACTGAATAGGATTTAACAGAATAGGTTCATTCTACTCTCGAATGTAACGGCACGCCGCCCCACATTCTAAAATATCGCATTACTCTTGTTCCTCGATTCTACATTGTAGCCCCTCCTCACCATGTTCTAAAATGTAGCTATTCTTCTTTTGTCTAGTCTAGAATTTACTTGTCCTTGTCGTCCCTCTATTCTAGGAAAAGAATACTCTTTATTCTAGAACCAAGCTATGGTAATGTTTTTGAGTGATCAGGGTCTGAAGCAGTTAGAGACGTGGAACAGGTTTCCTCTGTTCTCGAACACAGCTGTCCTTATTTCCCCCCCTTCTAGATAATGCATGCTTTTTTATTCTGCAATACAGCCATCTAGAATTAATATATTATTACAGTTTGGGGCGGGTCTGTACTAAATACCTGAAGTGAACTGTCTGCTCCAGACATGTTGCAACATATTCCACCTGAGCTTCCAGGAGAAAGGAACTGATTAAACACCTGGAGGAAATAAAGCGCAGTCATGCAGAAATGTTCAGATGACCACTCCTGTGGATAGAAAGTGAGCAGATCCACTGAACCCACTAGCGCTGAGGCATGGCATGAGGATTTCTTCCCTTTTTTGTTTTCGTGATTAACAGAGTTCGCAGAAATGGCAGAGGAAGAGAGCACACCACAGCCGCCACAAGCCGAGCCGCTCGGTCTGGCCTCAGTCATGCAGCCTTTCCCTCGTTCTCCAAAAACACTCCGTAAACCAGACGACTCGCTCAAATACTCACAGGTTTGCTTACATTCCATTATAGCCGTGTTACGGAAAAACCAGACTGAGGGTGAATATGAAAGCAATACGGCACGCTTGCGTATATTAAAAGGTGTTTGTGTGAACATCAGGAACAGCTGTCCTGCTGGCTGGAGGAGCTGGAGAACGAGAGCAAGAGGACGGAAGCCCACATGGCGTCTCTGAAAAAGCGCCAAGCCAACCTGACTGTAAGTGATAAACAGATCATTTTAAAGGTGCAGTCTGTAACGTTGAACTATATGCTACGGATGATATCCGAGGACTCCCATACACGGAGCTGCGTCCTCGTTTCACCTCCAGCCCCGAGCTGGAGCTTGTCTTTGTAAATAATTAACAGCTAGTAAACTTCTTGAGTCATATATATTTTTTTTGTATCCGACTAACAGGCAAGATAGAATGACATACAACTATATTGTGCATGTTATCAGAATGCTCAGTCTGTGCTACGTGGAAAATCACATTAATGCACGTGCTCTAATGTTCTACGTTAGTGTTTCTATAGCAACGGCTCATTCGCAGGGATGCCACGCAACCCAAGACTGGGCTAAATGGGTTTATTTTCACAAAGAGAAAAGATGAGACGTGTTTGTCCTTGATAGAAGGAGTCTCTGAGGTCAGTATTGGAACAGTCGGGAAGTTTTCCGCCACGGATGGACGATTTGCATTTATGGATTATTGGTAAAGTTATAGCTGCTATACTGTAAGCGAGAAACTTATTTTCTGGACATTCTACTGTATTAACTGTGACTATAAATGGACAAGAGGAATGGTATAAGTGTAATAAAACCCTTTCCCGTTGTTGGCTATTTGCATTATTTTCCTTTAACAGCATGGATGCATGGTGCTTTTATTCCTTACACAGCTGAGATATATGATGCTACTGCTCCATTATGTTCCTAGTCACAAGTGAGACATGCTCAACGTTCAACTCTGACCGCTTTAAGTAAAAGGAGTCAAACTTTTAGCATCGTCAGCTCTTTTTTATTTTTTTTAATGATTTTGGAATCTTTCTAAAGTCACACGTAAAGCATTTATTGATTCTCAGGCATTTCTTACAATCAAATCCCGCCATCAAACTAATAAATGTGCTATGAATTAAAAACGTTAATATGTTGAAGCTAATTCTTATCCGTCATCATGAACACTCCTTCCGGATTCCCCTGTCTCTGTTCTCGGGGTGAAGACGAGTGCGGAGACGATGGAGCAGCAAGTGCGTGAGCGATTCGAAGCCATGCGTCTGGCCCTGGAGAAGGAGGAACAGGCCGTCCTGGACTCGCTAGAACAAGAGCACAGGGAGAACGGCAGCAGAGTGACGCGGCTCCTGCACGACTGGAACCAGCACCTGAAACTGGTGCGCAAACACATCAGCACGGTCAGGACGCTGCAGGAGAGAGGAGCTGCGAGCCAGCAGCAGGTACTCACCACACTGCGCTAAAGATGGCGTCGGAAACAAACATCATTTACTCGTACGGCTAACGTTTTACATTCTGTTCTGAATTCAGGTCTCTGCTGAAGATTTCAGGTAAGTAATTCCTTTCAGCAGTTTAAAATAACCAAACGTTAATAATTCATTAGCATGAGACTATTTCATGTTTGTAATCTGGTTGAACTTTTGCCGTAGCTGCCATAAGAAGCAGGACGCAGCCGAACTCTCCATCAGGCTGAACGATGAAAAGTTTCACAAGCTCATGAAGGTTTTGGGGAAGATCTTAAGACATTTGCAAGTTCAGCTACAGAAAAAGAGCTTGCTGCTCGGTAAATAATAAGCTTTTTTTAAGTTAGTCGCTGACGACTTATAATCACTGAATCATGAACTCATAGCTGGTTAACGCGAAGGACCCGATTTCAATGACGTTAAACATATTTATCTACACAGAAACGTATGTAATGATACCACAGCGCTGGACTCTGATTGGTCAGAAGGTGTTGGTTCATTTTCCATAACAGCAGCTCTGACAGTAGTGCAGCTTTAAATCAAAATATGGGATAATAGTAATGTGCTCATTCTGACACGTTATCGTTTCCATAGTAACAGAGTTATGGAGACGTTATGGAAGGAGTCTTCAGCGTCAGGGCTTTAACGGTCAAGCTGTAGTCAAGTTTCCGACATCGTCAGGACAGAGGCGTTTCTACTTTGCAGTTTCTCAGCAACAAAACAACGCAGAGTGGTTTATCTCTGGCCAAAATCACATATGCTGTTTTGTGGCCTTATTTAAGGACCAATATTCCCGTGATATCCCACAATGCACTGCAACATCTATTACTGCAGCTACCCATAAAGCACTGTTCTGTCTGAAGACTAATCTACAGTATATCCTGTTTTTTCTCGCCAGATTCCACGGAGGTGGTGATTGACGGGACATCCAGCCACAGACTGATCCAGGTGAATTTGAGTGGGCGGGGCTTTTACATCTCTCCTGATGACATCTCGGCTCCTAGCCACCCCCTGCAGTTCGATCAGACCTGCTGCACCCTGGGCTCGCCCGCTATAAGCTCAGGTCAGCGTTACTGGGAAGTGGACGTTCACTGCTGCCCTTCCTGGGCCGTGGGCGTGGCTTACGGCAGCCTGCGCAGGAAAGGGCTGGACAAAAGCACTAAGCTGGGCAGGAACAGACTGTCATGGAGTCTGGAGTTCCGGGACGGGCGTCTCTCGGTGTGGCACAACGACCGCCACTTGGTTGTGCCCGCCCGGGCGCCACCAGACAAGGTGGGCGTGTTTGTGAACTTCCAAAAGGGCCGTGTTGCGTTCTACGACGCAAACGCCGCGAAGATGCTGCATGATTTCTCAGCGTGCTGCACCACCGTGTTCGAGAGAGCGCATCATCAGTTCACCGAGCCTGTCTTTCCCGCGTTCCGCTTTTTCAAGGCCAGAGATCGGAAGCCTGTTCCGGATCATATGGAGATCTGTGACCTCGGTCTCTAACGCACTGTTCTGCAGAAATACAGACAGACCTTGTCCTGTCCGGCTCACAGTTTCTAACGTCTGAATTATCTACAGTTATGCGTAGAAAGAGAACACTGCTCTTTGAGTCAGTGCGGATGTTTTAATTTACAACCACGCTTTAATCCTGAATTAACAAAATAAACATGGTATTAAATTTGAATGAACAAAAAAAATAACCAAACATCAATTTGAGGTCAAAAACAATCTTGCAAACTTGATAAAATAATTAAATACATACACACACAGTAAGCAGGACAGGCCTTGTGTTACTTCAGCACCGGGGCTGTGATCCATTTATACCCTTTTTAACTCATTAAAATAACGCTAGAGTAGTACATATAAAACTTACTACTCTAGCGTTAACTTTTTATTAGCAAAAGTCCCAACTTTTTATTAAAAGTGCACTTGCCTGAAATCGATATCCAGTAATAAACTCTGCATGGTGTTGGTCTTGTCCTCTGTGCTCCGGACCTTAATCAGCTCGTGTAATCTGCCATGAAGTGATACAAGTTAGACTGTCGAAATAATATTTAATTCAGCATGAAATAAACATCAGGCTAATTTGCTAAATAGTTAAGAGCTTCAGATACTAAAGGAGTTTTGGAATCGCGGTACAACACTGTAACCCAGAATTGATACTTTTGGAACGACAGCCAATGAACAGCGACCGCAAGTCCAAGAGATCAATACTGGCCACGTTCTCCGGGTGGGCGGGGCATACTGTCTTTCACCTGTCAATCACGGGTGTTTGTGACAGCACTTTCCCTAGTTTGTATGCAAGTTTGTATTGTATACGTTTATATGTTTAAGTAAGTTTACAAATCTTACGTTTATGAGTATGTTCGGCAGTAAGAATGTTAGTTTGTAAGTAGGTTCGTTAGTTAGTTTATAACTTTGTAAGTAGCTACATTGGTAACTAAATTAGTTTGTAAAAAGCTTGTTTGTTAATAAGTTTGTTTGCATGTTAGCGTTCCATTGTCAGTAAGTTTGTAAACAAGGTCGATTACACAACAGTTAGTTCAAGTCCAGTAATTTGATTTGTCGAAGAGTGCTTATATTTCCTATAACATCACTGGGACGTTAAAAAGTGGAAATGAAATTTGAAGATTTGTACTACCATAGACATAAACGGTTACTAGCATAGCGTTAGCGACATCAGCAGCTGACATGACAAACAAAACTTTTCAGGAATATAACGTTTGACGTAAAACATGAAGGCTCTTCAGATGAAGATGAAAAGGAAAACAATGACACCAAGTTCACAAATAAGAAGATTGTATGTTGGTTTATCAGTAAGTTCACAAGTAAGAATGTTGGTTAATAAGTTCATAAGTAAGTTTGTTCATAAGTTAGTTAGTTTGCAGATACGTTTTTTAAACAAGTTAGTTTGTAAGTAATTTCGTAAGTTCATTAAGTAAGTCAGAAAAATGAAAGAAGGCAAGTTTGTAAGTAAATACATAAAAAAAAGCAAGTTCATAAGTACAGTAAGTTTGTTCAGTCAGTCAGTTAGTAATAAAGGATCATACGGAGCGTTAGAAGAGGTGGATATACTGTATGGACGTCACTGCCTGATTGACAGTTTTTACTTTACGCATGGTTAAAAACCTTGCAGGTGATCTCAAAATAAAAGTATATCTTTATTACATCCATCAGCATTGTGCTAATCATTTCCAGACCTTCCAGGCTTAAGGATAGCCAAACGTGTGAGACAGTCAGAGATCTGGCAACCCTGATATAATAAAC
>JAQMYM010000006.1:20547126-20557471 GCA_030014255.1 Parauchenoglanis ngamensis
ATGCTGGGATTGGCTCCAGCTTCCCCGCGACCCAGACGGATAAAGCGCTATAGATAATGGATGGATGGATGGATGTTCTGAATTTGTGGGATATGTAGACATTATTCAGGTTTTGGGAACATTCTTTGGACATGTTTTACATTAATCGGAGTTTGAACGGCTGCTCAGACACGGGAATATTAGTGGAACATTCACTTGCATTAGCCGTGTAAACAGCTTAGTAGGAATATTGTAAGGACAAAAACTGCAATATTTTGTGCATGTAAACATAGTGAATGTTACTGGAAAATCCAAACTTAGAGCAGATATAGTTTAGATATTCTGCAAAATGTAGCCTTATTCAAATTATATGAGTAATGTAGGTGGTGCCACACTTTAAGCCCTATTGGGACTGGATTAGTTTTATACGTGGAGGTGTGTAAGGTAATTATTAAGGGAGTAACTTTGGGATTTGAGTCCCATCTGAATCCATCATGACAGTAATTTCTTTAAGAACTGCACATTCACGAGTCTGGAAAGAGTTCGCCGTATTGTATTTTACCTTCTATAAAATAAGCAGTAAAACTCTAGATTGTATGTATAGATATATAGATATCCTGTCTGAATTGACATGTTGTTAAAGATTCCATTATATCCTGCTTTTTTCTACAGTATAAAGAAACTCCAATGAGTGCTGAGCGTTTCTCTATCCTTTTATCTTCTCATCTGAAACCAAAATTCAAAAAGCCTGAAATGCAAAACAATAAAATATACATGATGTTTACCAGCTGAAGTGATGTTTCAGTGGGTTTTAGTTCCGTTACTGAGTTCTTAGCACATGTAAATCTTAGACTGCAATGGGAAACTCAGAAAAAAACGACACGGAAAAGTGCATCGGTGTGACTTTTTAACTCAGGAACTCAGGCAACATCCACCTCACTTGTTTCATCCAGTAATCCATCCGTTTGTATCATTTTCTATTGATAAACCTTGAGTGAAACTTGATGAGACCGACGTGACCGTTTTTGTAAGCAAAGACGAATAAGACAGTTGACCTCCTACATCTCGTCCATCATTTCTCATCACGAATCATGACATATAACATATAGAGCTTCCTTATAAGTTTAGAGACAAATCTCCACAATTATGACCTTGCTTTGCACATCCATGTTTCCCCGAGCCAAAGCATTGCATATGTTTACGAACATATTATGGTCATGTGACCTCCTAACGATCAAGCACTTAAATTTACAGTTAAGCAATCCATTTGTATTAAACTGCACTGTGTGTAGGAATCCCTTACCCCAGACTACCTCTAATTCTGCCTTCAGATCCTCCTAAGAAGTGTGTGTACGCTTTCAGACGAGGTGATTACGACGCAGTGCGTGTTCCAGTGGTTTTAGTCAAAAAAAAATTCAACAGAATGAGAAAACTTGTTTTATTTTTATCGCCAATGACACAAAGCTTGTTTTGTCGTACTGAAAGAAAATAGAAAACCATTAAAAAATGCACTTAAATATTTCTATATAAAATGTATGCTGTATACGGATGTCATGACTGTCGGTTATTGACGACTTGGAAAAGGCATTCCTGAGATGTAATTATGTGCTAATAAATAATAATGCTGTGGCGTTATTTGTGCATTCATGTTGTAATTATGGACAAGCCAGGACTTGAAGGCACTGGACACACAAAAAGCACAGCCTGCTTGTGGGTGGTTTTATTGTCAATCTGGCAACCCTGACAGCCAGCTATGAGCCGCGTGCCTTTAACGCACCAGTGCTTCACTTCCAGCGTGCGCGCACATCAGAGCTGAGACTCCTCATGCAGAGGATGTTGGATGAGAGCAAACTAGGATAAAGCAGGATTATTCTCTTGGATATTTAAAGAATTAAAAAAAGAAAAAAAGACCTGATTTTGGTTCGGATTTACACCCGAGGGCTTGACGGTGAAGATAGAGGAAAATGCCAGAGAAAAAAGGTGAGGCTGCTGTTCTTTTAAAGCAATGCTTCTAACCTTAGTTTCATGCTTTGTAACATTATTTTCCCAAATAAAAACGTTATTATTACTGTATAAACATCGTAACGACATTGAATATAAACTGCAAAATGAATTTAACTGCATAAATAAAAGCATACAAGTGCAATAATGCCATGAATGAATTATAATTTAGTTTTTTAGACCACAGGTGGGCAAAAGGGGTGGCAGTGTGACACTAAAGGGTGGCACTGCATATATTATTCATAGTCTAAGTTGCATTTCTTTCTCAGTACCAAAAGAACAGTCACATGATGACACTGAAACGGAAAGTCTTATAGTTACTCCTAATATTCAATGGATTTGGTCTAAAAAAGCTGGGGTGGCATTTGGGGTGGCAAGGTGTATTTCAACGACCCTTGCATGCAAATATAGTCATTAATGTTTAGTGTGTGATTGTGGAAAAGAACAAGGTTATAATAATCATGATAAAAAAGGTAACCTGATGACGCAATCAATCCCTGAGTAAATCAGAGGTAGCTGGGAGCTGATGGTTTTATCACGTAGCGATAACAGTACGATATTTTTATTTAATATGCGACTAATTTGTGCAACATGCACAAAAACAACATTTTCAGCGCTCCACCTAGTGTGAGGCGTCATGATGTAGTGTGTTGCTTCTGCACTCCATGAGCTTTAATGCAATCTGGACCCTCCGGGCAACAGGCTGGGCCAACTCAGTGTGTGTGTGTGTGTGTGTGTGTGTGTGTGTGTGTGTGTGTGTGAGTTTATATAATAAAGAAGGCATGCGAGATAAACAGAGGGTGGTGCAGGAACACTGTGATGGTTCACAGATGCTTACTGAGGTTGATTTGCATGCATGTAGAGAAATTCTTGTTAAAAAAATATGATTGTTATTACAGAGCCACACTAATGAGACGTCATGTATCTGAAGTCATGTTGGTGTTGCAGAAAGTGTTGTAAAGGTGACCAACAGTTCAGGACCCTACTATGGTTTGTATCAATATGCATCTAAAACAATAATAATAATAATAATAATGATAATAAATATGAAATCTACCACTACGTTTGTGGAAAATGGTGGAACAAATGTCAGCAGTATCAACCACGAAATACTTTATGAGCTACAAATAGAAAATGATAAATTATTGCCATTCAATTTTTTCAATAAAGAAATATTTGTTTGCAATAAAAATATTTCCCTTTGGCTTGCTAAAGTTAAACAACGTTAAATGATTTATGTTTAAAAGCTCATTATATCCATTATATTCATCATATCAGCTTATTCCTCTAGAAGCAATCAATATGCATAAAAAAATAAAAACAAAAATGCACATTGGTATCCCTCATTTTTATATATAAATTTTGTATACACAGCTTTTATGTTCAAGCCAGTGTTCCTGCATTTTCATTTCTTAATTAATAACAATATAAAACATTTCCTCTTAGGATATACGATGTATGTTTACCATAGACCGAGTTATAATCGCACCCCATCCCCACGGTCGTACAGCGCTCTCATAAAGCGATTCGATCTGGGCGTCCACCGGCTGGCAGGACAGAATTTCACAATGCAGTGTGACATTTCGCAGGTTTATAATAGCCAGACTTAATTGACTGCAGTGAGGCTCCTCTTGCGGTGTTGGAAAGCTTGTCCGGGTGTACATCACGCTCTGATAATTTTAAACAGCTCGACCCGGCGTGTGTCGGGAGTGTAAATGTTGGACACGACCGCCTGTTCTCCATCTGCGTTAATAGCACATCTCATCCAAGCCATGATGCAAGTCTGATTTCCAGGAAATATCTGGTGTCCCCTCCTGGATCCGTCTGGAACCTCTGGAGAAAAGGTTTTCATTCCCGTTATTTGCTTTTCAGTGTTGCCTGGATGGATGAAGTGTTTCTCTAACAGCTCTGTTAGTGACAGAAAAACAAAACTGAGTTAATGAGGCAGGGGTCAGTTGTTGTCCGTCACCATGGGAAGTATTATATGACACTTGTGCCATTTTGAGCCAATCAGAATCCATATCACTCGATCCAGGCTTGCAATGGAGACCCGAGATGACGTGATGTATGGATTTGTGCCAGCAGACAGAAAGACGGTGGCGTATTCGCTTCCTGTTTGTGCTCTGTTCTCTGATCAGAAATGAAGCCAAATGACCATCAACTGCTCGGTCTGGATAAAATCATCAAACAAATGAGCAAATTAGGAAACGTGACGGACAGAATTTGCAAATAAAGTGAGTAAATGTGAATCAGACAGCTCTTACGTCATATTATATATTATTATAGTATAGATAATTGAATTCGTAAACTATGCATTAAGACCAACTCAAAGCAACAAGTGTTTTTAAGGTTGTTGTTTTTTTAACCATGTTATAAAGCAAATACAATAACATTTTAATCCATGTTTAAAAATGCAACCCCTTCCACCCTGCTGCACTTTGTACATCCAGTATGTTCTGACTTGTATTGACATCGCGTTGACAGATGACGCAAACAGTTTTTATAAATTTGTGTTTCGATACATAATACAGACTACCACAAATAATAAAACAACAGTATGAAAAATGGCAAATGAAAAAACATGGTAAAACTATGATAGCTATGGTACTATATAAACATTACTATAATTTTATATTTATAAAAATGTCCTCAAAAAATCTGGATCTACAGGCATTTTTATGAAATATGAAATGTAATCTTTCTGCATTGAACAGTATCAGTTCTGATACATTAAGAAATGTTCAACATTCTCGTATTTGGCGAATACACAAGTCCAGGGTCCTCAATTTCAGCATTTGTCCTAATACCTGTATTTACATAAATAATTGCCTAAGGATCCAGACTTTTTGGGACACCATGGTGATGACATGCAGGTATAGCAACACAAATCCCGTTCTCCTGGCCTATTTTCATGTTCTAGTCCCAGAACACAGATCAATTTTGACTTTAGCCTTTCCAGTCAGCAGTCTTAACATTTCTTACACATTTGTAAATGGGGGGTGCGGGTTGGGGGGATGGATATGACAGAAATATCTTACTTGAAATCGTTTCTATATTAAATGCAAATAATACAGTAGTGTAGCATTACACGTCAACAAAAAGGCATTCCTTTTCATTTCTATAAGTAAATAAGCAAACAAACAAATAAATCAATAAACAAAAATCTGTAAAAAAAAAAATGTTTAAATGATATGACAGTAAAATTCTGGTCAGTTTGTTATTAAGTTGATTTTTTTGTAAAGTCCGATGATTCCAGAGACATCCTGTTTGAGAGCCAAGAGAGCAAAATGGTACCTGGTGCGCTCTCTCTGCCTGTCAATCAGAGAGACTCTAGCCAATCACGGGCGCCTGTGAGCTCATGTATGCGGAAGAGGGTAGATAGCGCTTTCCTCTGGCTGTGTTACGCTGCCCTGTGTCGCAGCTGGCTGGTTTCACGTGTCTCAGTGGAAGCATGTGTTAACCCCTTACCCTCCCTGGTTTGTAGCTGTCACGGGATAGAAGAGAGTCTGCGAGTGGGGAGAAAATTTATAATCAGATATCGTAATTGATCCCCATATCGATATTAAATGGTCAAACCTTACTCTGCAGCACAAGGCTATTTAATGTCTTCAACAAGTTAAAGCAACACATTTTTTGTGGAGAGCTGGTCAAAATACACTCTTTATAGAGGTGGAGCAGATCTGGAAAAGGTTTGGCGAGGTGCGACTGGACCTCTGCCAATGCCAAGTCAGCATATTCCCTGGCAGAGCCGGACGGCCCGCTGGGACAGGAAGCTCTGCCTCATGACTGGCCCCAGTTTATTCTCATCTAAAATAAAATAAGAGGTAAATATTACCAATCCCTTTGCTTTGTACAGGTGAATTATTATACTGCAATTATGATTAAATATTTGCTTTTGTAATTATGGTGTAATTACACGCTCTAAAGCCTCTCAATTATCTCGTATCATATTATCCTGCTGAGTTTGAGGCAAGTCGTGCATGATATAAGCAATATGTGAATTGCTTTGTGAGGTCAAAACGTCCTAGACGACCTCAGGGCAGATAAGGTCAGCTAGAGTTCAGCTATCAGGCACAGCTAGTGGAGTATCTGTGAAGGTGAAACTCCTTTTAAACTTGATTTAAATATATATATATATATATATATATATCAATTTCCTTTAGTCATCTCTTGAATGAAACCGTGAAATGAATGTAGCATGTTTCTTTTTACTTTGAAATATTAATAATTCTTTAAAAAAATATTGTAATTATTAACTATTATAAGACATTTATTACACTTACGTTATAAAGGTTAGATATTAGGCAGGTTTTGAGTGTTTTTTTTCTCCCCAAATGTCTTGATGTCTTCAAAACCGCCGTCTTCATTCTGTCATGACATCATTAATCACGTTCCTGCTTGGTGGATGCGATGACTGACCCATTTTTGGACGTTCCTCTTTCCTGACCTTCCGTTTTGAGTCATTTAGCTAAGCTACAGTATTTATATAGTCCGCTAACAATATTTACCACAACGTCCATTCATCACAGTCGCCTTCACTAATTTATTCTGCCGTTTTTTACCATCACACTGAAACAGGAACACATCGATGATCGCTTAAAGGTCCCTAAACACTAACTGACCGTAAGAGCTTCATTCATTCAAGAATTTCTAGACGTGTCAGTAATTGCGATGTGCGACTTTGTTAAAAAAAATTTCTGATGAGCGTTTTTTTGAATTAAGTTCTCAGAATACATTTATTTCAATTAAAGGTTAGAATTCTCTCTGTGACATTAAGCTAACTAACCACAAAGCACCGCTATGCTAATAACAGTTAACGAATGATTATCCGAGGTGTTGAACAATCAACATGGCTTTCTGCTCTCTCATCGACTGTCGTTAGCTAGCATTGGGACTTGAAGTTTGTTTCTTTTGAAAAAATAAGAAAAACACAATGGCTGTAATGAAAGTCAAATGGCCTTTCTATTTGTACAGATGGTCAACTTTATGTTCAGCCGCTGTCTTGGCTAAGCTGTTAGCTGAATGTGGGACAGTCGTAGGTTTTTTTTTTTGAACATGTCATAATACTTAGGCGAACACTCTGGAATACGTAGGTTGCATCCTAAACTATAGAGCTCTATATTAAATGAAAAGCAATAAGCCACCTGAGGGTGTGCGTTACAGTGATGTTATCTGAGGTGAAGGTGTTCTTAGGCATGCCTTGTGGTTGTTTGTGGCATCATAAAATCCACTTTTCAATAAATAATTAATGATGTTCGCAATTCTACTGCTACGAAATGCAGTCTGTTGCTAGTAAGCTTTGGTTGCTAAGCAACAGGCAAAGATTTTTATTCTGTTGAGAGAGAAATGACTGTAGTGTCACTTGATTGGATTTATACCTGTTGCATTAATATGTGCACAGCTCAGCCAATCAGATTTTAGAACCGGCTGATGTAGCATTTCAGCGCACTAGTTGTGTTATTGCTCTTTAACCATAGTGTGCGATTTGTCAGAATAATTGGCACCAACCTTTACGAAATGTTGAATATTAGAGTAAACCGCTAGTGTCGGAATCTACTGTTGCTTTGCAGCTTGGTCAGGTTGCGTGTGGAGAAAGCAGAGTCGTGCCTATGGCTGCCCGGTGCTGTGTTACAGAGCACGGTGGTTCACATGGCCTCCTATTTATAGCAGACCTGTGTGTGTGTGTGGATCAGTGTGTGTGGATGCCTAGCTGGTGCGTGTTTGTGCCACAGTACCGCGTGTCGCGTTGCTCCCATGTGCTGACCTTCAGCAGGTTATAGGACACGCACGGGATTGATGATTGAATAGCTAAAGTGTCGTGCAGGCGTCTCATTACTGCATTTATGTATCTTACTGGGTAGCTCGAAACCTAAAGTTTAAGTGCATGGAGCTTTACGTGCAGATATAATTCATTCGTTTTTGCTATACTTGTAACTTTAGCATGATTCTGGGTTTAGTCATTCAGGGTAGGAATCATATGGACTTTATGATTCGATTCAATTTGATTTGATTCGATTCAGTTTTTCTTTCAGTTGATTCACATATCATTTTGATTTCTGTACTGATTTTTTTTTCCAGGATAATACTTTCTGCTTAAAAAAAAATAAAAGTAGTATTATTTATATTTTCATACATTCAAGACTTAATGACTTTTTAAAATTTCCCTTAGATTAACAAACGAGTAACACACAGTATGAGTGAGACATCGAAAGTTAGGTACTATTTATACTAACATTTTACAATTTTAGGGATTTTAAAAACTACATTTTGACATCAGTGTTTGAGTAAATGTGCATTTATGTACAATAAATAAATAAATAAGCAGGTAATTAAGGAAGTAAATCAATAAATAAAGTTGTACCTGTAGAATGAAATAAAATGTAAATAATATAGAAATACAGTAGAGATGAATGTATAAAGGCGTGTCTGTACAGAGCCCCGTTGTATTTTGACTAATTATGTTAATAAAATTGCACTTTATTTCTAAAAATAAAAGGAAAAAAAAGTTTTAAAATACTTTACAAATGACAAAATTTTAACAAATGTTAATATTAAAGTGAATTATCAATGAAACAGTCATGCTTTCATGCTGCTATAGGAAAATAATCGGCAGCAGGGTATCTGTATGTACTTGTGGCGTCCATCTTTAAAACCTCCCTGTGAACGAGCTGCTCGATATAAGCCTGTGATCTGCAGCTGCACTACTGTCAGAGCTGCAGTTATAAGAAATGAATCAACACCTTCTGACCAATCAGAATGGAGAATCCCTCAGCGAACTTGCTTTCTTCAGAAAGTTCTGCAGAAATAATTCTCTGCGAGTGTTTGATCCTGTTGATGTTTCCTCCATCCCTGTTGGTGTTTTCAGATATCAGAACGAACCCCTAGAGCTTTGTGAAGATGAAAGCGTGGTGCTTTTTTCTCCTGCATGCAGCATAACAGAATAAAAGCAGATCCACGATGCGTATCCAGATGTGTATCCTGCTCCTCTTGTGCAAGTCGCCATGCTACTTTCCTTTGTTTTTGGAAATGTAAGTCTGGGTCTATAGCTTCCTTTTTTTATGAGGATTCCTGATCCTTCCAACATTCTTATCTTTATTGGAAACATGTGTTGGCTCCGGCGGGCACCATCAAACAGCGGGAATCGCTCCAGCAAGCGCATTTCTCACATTTCATCGACGTTTATTTCTAACGAAGGCGTCCTTATCGGCGTTCATCTCGATTCAGGAGCATCCGCTCAGACACGAAGACGCGTTTAAACGGAGACCCGTGCCAAGGAAAACTGTGGTGTAACAAAATGCACATGGAAAGAGCGAGTCATGTGTCCTCATGAGCGGGTTTATCTCCCGCCTGGCTGTAGGAGGAGACGTCCTCGTGTCGGGTTTTTGATACACGGCACAGTCGTTCCTGTTCCAGGTCAGGAAATAGTTTTAGTGTAAAAGAGGCCTGTAAACATTCCCAGCATGCCTCGCTTGAGGTGCAGCTGCAGAGAATAGTTCTCAAAGGGAGCTGTTCGGAAGACCGGAGCTGCTCCTACGCTGTGTACGAGTCTCGAGTAAAACTATACAGATGAGTCGGGTTATAGAGATTGGTATAGTTGTTAAAAAGGTATAATTTTCCAAACGGGCTCGGCGTTTCTGTATAAAACTGGTTTGGGGCGGAGTTACGTATGATGTCATAGAACAAACTACATGGCTCCGGTGACTATTAAGATTAGAGGATGATGCTGATTTAGTTTATAGTAGTTAACTAGTTGATGTAGCTAATATTACAGATATTCTTCTGACCAATCAGGATCCAGAATTCCACAGCACTGTGGTGTACGGGAGTTTGGAATGTTTCCTGAGTATGAAAAGGCATGCGTAGTTTATTTTTAAGGGTCGAAAAAACCGTCTGGCGTAAATCCTTTTACGTGATTCTTCTGCTTCCGTACAAATCAGATTGTCTGAAAAGGAAAAAAAATAGTTTGAATGCTTTGTTAAACAGTGTGAAGGTGTTTGTATATTTGTCCTGGGACTTTTCCAGCTTCATCGTCTTGCATAAATGTTTTGTGGAATTCTCTTTAAAGCCCTCGTATTTAATCAAAGACCAGAAAGTCCTGTGTGTGAACGAGAAGCGTGAATCGTGCTCGGTGAAAGAGTGCAAGGCTGAGCTTTAATCCTCAGAAAACAATGGTGTAAGTGGGCAGTGCTGCTACAGGACCGTGTAAAACGCGCTGGTGTGTCTGACTGAAACCGGTTTTTACTCCACTCCTTTGCAAAACAACTGGCTGTAGCTGCACTATTTTATGAGTGTGTGTGTGTGTGTGTGTGTGTGTGTGTGTGTGTGTGTGTGAGAGTGCAGTGAGAGACTTTAGACTTCTTTAACA
>JAQMYM010000006.1:20578143-20589078 GCA_030014255.1 Parauchenoglanis ngamensis
GAAGACTTTAACATCGAGTGGAACAACACGGACTCTTCTTTCTGTAAAAAGCCGTCTGCAGGTTTACCCACAAGCCTCCAACATTTAAAGGGAATCGAGGGAAAATCTGCACCGCACCGAGTTACTTTATCTATTTGTTTCATTCTTGCTCATTTTCCTGCCAAATGATTTGCTGTTGAGACCATTTGTTTGGGTTTGCCTCATTTTTTTTTGCCTGGGAGTGTTTGTTCCATATGTGTTATTTCAGAGTTTTGACGTCTTCAGTATTGTTCTACAGTCTAGAAAATTATCAAAATTAAAAAACCAAAAAAGACAAACAAACCAATGAATGAGTAGTGGTGTACAAAGTTTAGACTGGTACGGTATAAATATGTGTATACATTCACGCACAGTTGGTAATGCACACTGACGTTATTTTACTGCCCTTCTCCTCCTGGTCGGCGTTGGACTCCATGTTCAGAGCAATATGAGAGCAGTAGGTACGCCCCACAACCCGGGAATTCCAACACGTTACCCGTGTACCCTGCGGGTCGATATTCCGGCCCGGGTAGTCCCAGAGACTCTTCACCACTTCCCTTGTACTACAGTAGTGGTGGTATAAGTACCCCACAGACTGTTTCCCTCAACCCCACCACCCTGGCCATGCTCCAACATCACAACTACATCCCATACTTCAGAGGTACACGGCTCAGCCTGCAGGCCTCGTGTGCTCGCTAAAACCAACTAATGTCACGCCATGCATGGATCCATATCTGCTCTCACTGCTCAACACTAATGAGTGTGAAATATCATTGCTCTGTTTGTTTTAGGGATAAGTAAATTTTTTTTAAACAAACCAACAAACAAACAAACAACACTGAGATATGAAACTACTACCTTGTCCTTCGCCCGCTTTCCCTGAACAGGAATTGAGACAGAATGCAAACAAGAACGAGTCTCTGAAACTAAACCTAGGACAGGCCTGCATCTCAATTTGCCTCCTTACGGTAAAGCCCTGGACCTTTCAGTATCTCTTATCAGTGTAATCCAGTCCTGTGGGATTGTAGGTGTACCCCAAGGTTCACTCCATGGACCGTTCGGCTTGTTTCTGCTTGTTGTTATTGTGTCTCGGACCTGCCAACCTTTAGTCTTTTTTTGCGGTTCTGCATTTCAACGTTGGATTACGCTGATATGAGCTATCACACACGTCAGTCTTCTTTTCTCTACAAGATGAGCCAAATCGAGACATTCATCCGATATGATTGACAGTTCCCTATGTCCTTTGAAGCCACCGACATTTTCCTGGAAGCCCCTTCTACCAATCTCATATTAACATCGTGCTCTCATTACATCTCGATTTTCACATTTGATGCAGCACTCTGGCTTTTACGCTCAGTGGAGAATGTTTTGAGTCCTACTGGACGTTTGACTTAAAGTTCAACAAGCATAACGTTAGCATCAGTTAGTTAGATTTATTAGAGACGAACCGAAATTTTGGCCACTGAAATTGTCACTAGTAATTATTTATAAATTGTTTAAAACGCAGCATGCTTTCCTCCATCTGTTTTTGCAGATGTGTTCAAGCTTTACGAAAATGTCAGCTCCATGGAAACATTTCTACGAAAAAAATTAGCCCAACGTCTGACGAAAGACTGAACGTGTACTGTTTCTGAGTCATGATTGACATTGTTTTTTGTTTTTGTTTTTCTTCCAAGACAAGTAAACTTGTTGTTGTTTTTTTTATTTTTATTACTCATTATTTTTCTTCGGGGTTGGCAGATCTGGCGTCTGTACAGACTGTACATTTTAACGTCATACCCTGTGTTGTTGCATGGAACTGTTGTGTGTATGCGTGTGTGCTGTATATAGTATATTGAATTGCACTAGAATGATCTGGAATATTAAATCTGTATCATAGCACGGACTGAAAGTGTGTCATTGTGCGAGTATAGTACTTGTGCTTGCCAGTGTTGTGTTATGATGTTGGATTGCACCTGATGTGTGAAGATAACTGCCTGCAATTTCTCGTGTGCTGTTGGTTTTGTCCTTGACTGACCTGTATTGTCTAATCTCTAATCTCTAATCTCTAATTAGACGTCCTTCTCTGGCGTTTCTCATGAAATCGAACATCACCTCACACTCGATGGCCAGTCAGGGAATACAGAGATTTATCTGATCTGCAGCAGGGCTGAATGTGGCATGGTGTAATGATCAGTTGTCTACAGATCTGAGAAGGGGATTATTCAGGACTCTCAACCACTCGAGGAATAAAATGAAGGACTCGGTAGAAGATTAAAGGGCATAGTGAAGGAATCATAATTTGGTGTCTGGGTTCCATGTGGCTTGATTCTGGGTCCAACCACGTCTTAAGTGAGCGATCTGTTCTGTTTTTTGTACTTATAGACTGTTTATTGGGTGTGGAGCCGCATACGCTAACTCCACAATCAGTAGGGATGTGAGCGCAGCTGTTCTCTCTACAAATACTGCTTTCTAAGTGCTGTAGGATTTATTCATCTGAAGTATGCACATACAGTGAGGGGAAAAAAGTATTCCGATTGTTTTTTAATATACTTCCAATTCATACCGTATATCCACTTCAAATTTACACAGATAATATCTTATGACTTTGAACTTTCATGACCAAATAAAATGTATTAATAAGCACATTAGAAGAAAAATTATTCAGACACCACAAATAGCCAAAGTCATTGTTGGTAATTGCATATTCGGTATGAAGTAATAAGCTTTTTGCAACATTGTGCTTCAATTTTGGTCCATTCCATCGCTCCGATCATTTTTAGTTCGCCAAGGTTACAAGGATTCCTCTGACGGACTCATAATATCAAAATCCTCCAAACTCTGATTCGTGTCAGGAGCTCGGATAGACCATGCAAAGCCTTCTTAGGTTATTTTGGGGTCGTTGTCTTGCTCAAACATCCATCGTCTCTCCAGATTCAGTTTCTTGGCTGATTTAATTCTCCTCTAATACGTCCCTCCGTTCATGTTTCCCTCGATGACGTGTAATGCCCCAGTACTGTTTGCAGTGAAGCAGTCGCATGCCGTGATGCTCCCACCACCGTGCTTCACCGTGAATGTGGTGTTTTTGGGATCAATTATTTCTTCAAACGTGAATAGTTGAATTATTGCTAAATTCTTTCTGGCAGAGGAGTTTAGGTGGAGGAATGGAGATCATTGCACTGCAGCTCATTGCTTATTGTTCTGTGTGTAACTGTTGTTCCTGCTGCTTTCAGGTCGTCCTGCAACTCTTTTTCTACTGACTGCTCGCTTCTCTCTTCTCAGTGATTCCTTATCACTGGTGTGAGAACATGGTGTGATAGCATACCTGTCCAGGGACAATTGATTTGTAGTTCCATGAACTTTCCAAATCCATATTACCCAAGTGGCCAGGGATGTTTAAGGATTGTGCTATGGCTCTGTTGCTTTCTTCCATTTGAGTGTTGTGTAATATTGTCATCACCTTCACCATGATTGCTACTTTGAAAGTTAAAATCAAAAGACATTATGGCCCAATCCCAATTCTTCCCCCTTTGACCCTACCCCTAGTTTTGGAGTCTCTTCAACTGGGTAGTGGGTCTTTAAAACAGAGCTACAAGGGGTAGGGGTTAAAACCATTCCCTAGGAAATGGGACACCATTTAACGTCACGTCATTAGTTTACATATCCGCAGTTTCAGTGTAGTCCCGCTCATCGACATGTCTGCCCTGCACTGACATCAGATGAACGCGGAAGTGCTATTGACATTGAAAAGTGATTGTGAATTTTTTTTAAATGCTGGTGTCACAATTGCACCGGACTCTGTTTCCCAGAATTCCTTACCATGTACAAACATGGCTGCCAAGAACTCCAGTTCCTGAAATACATGCTCCTACACACCTGATGACTTAATCACACAGCTCAGGTATTTAAGGACTTGGCACACACACACACTCAATGCGAAGTGTGTTGCGTTATGCCCCAGACAATTACCAAGCTTTGTATACTCCTATTCTGGTTATTGATCCTATTTCTGTGTCTGACATTCTGTTCGTTGATCGCTTGAACTGCGCCTGTATCCTGACCACGATTTCTATCTCACGATTAGGATTCGTTTGCAGGATTTCCTGTGTTTCATTAAAAGCTGTTCCTGACAGCTTGTTATAAAGGTCCAATTACATATTCCTTTGGCTTTGCATTAAACTTAGATATTGCAACCGATTTTTGAAATTTTGTGCATGATTGTTTTTGAAGATATACATTTATAGTGTTCTTTCCCCACATCTTACACTGCCTCAATTTGCAAAGCAATCTGGGAAATTTCCTCTGCCACTCTGCTTAGAGTCTGAATCGGAAAACGCTCCATTTGGAGTGTCATTCGGAGCGCTAGATGAACACCAGCCCTCGATCTCCAAATGAAATGTAAATTAAAGTCACTTGCATTTCTCTCTGCATCTTAAAATAGCAAAAGGAGGACATGATCCAATAAAAACGCTACATTTTACCACAACGCCAATGAATTTGTGGTCCTGCTATAAGATCTCATTCAAACGTTGTTTCACAGACGCTCCGTGACACTACCCCTTAATCCCTAAAAGAAGGACACCCTACACACATAACAGCTGGACAGGGCCAAGTGTTAGGGCTAAGGGTGGGAATTGGGATTGGGCTACAGTGTGTTAATTTGAAGTGATTGAATATTTAATTCTCTTCATTGTAGGTTGTTACTTATATAAGGACACATTATCTGTATTTAAGATGCCTTTTACTTTTACCTTAATCGTGGTATCACCCATTTCTATGCCGTTTTCAGGTTTAAAAAGTCAGATTTTGTTCTCCACGCTGAACTCAGAGATTGTATCTGCAATGTAACTTCTCCAGATGTGTGGAGGAGTTTCTTACTGGCCTTTTACTAACCGCATTCTCTATGTTGTGCATGTGTGTGGCGTGAAAGTGTATATTAGCACAGTGTACTCTGTGTGCGTGGGTGTGTGCGTGAAAGAGAGAGAGTGAGCGAGTGAGCCAACACTTTTACATTCAAGTTCCACATGCTTTCACAAACAGTATATGCTCTTCTCGCCTCTCTTTCCCTCCCCTTTTCTCTCTCACTCTTGTTTTCTGTCCCTCCTTTCTTCAAAAGTGTTTATAAAAAGTGCTTCATGACCTCATGACCTCATGATCCAGCCTGCTAATGACAATGTGCATTCTTGCAGTCTGTAGTCACAGGGGCTTTATAACAGTTCACTCTGTGACTGATCGAATGTGTGCAGATCCTGCTGAAACAGAACCGACGCTTCTAAAGCAGGGCTGTGAAACAAACGGCCCGGCCGGGTAAAGGTTGTGATCCGACCCAGCAGACGAACTCAGAATCAGATTAAAATTGTCTGGTTGAATGAAATTGAATCAAAAGAAGTGAAAAAAAAGAGCTATGGTATTTCACTAGGGAGAAAAACAGAGCAATAAACTCGGTGCTATAAACGCGGCTACTGACAAAATGTGCTAATGAAAAATAATTCTTTATTAGAAAGCTAAAAATTGCACTTTGTAAACATGTCTCTTTATGGACACAGTTAAGAGGAGTTGTTGACGTGTTATTGGTCTACTGCAGAGGGTTCGTGAGATGGAAATGCCAATGTTAAATAAATTACATTTTAATTTCAGTTCTTTGTCCGGCGAAAACGGAAATGAAAAACAATGAATAATTTAATAATAATGTTTAATTTTATGCTCATAAATTAAAAAGTGATAGAAGTTAGCTGAATTTATTAAAAAGGCAGGTAGACAAATCCAAAATAGTAGACATTATTCTGTGTGTGTGTGTGTGTGTGTGTGTGTGTGTGTGTGTGGTTGAGTTCGGAATGTTAGTACTCAGGTGGGTTTGAACGGGATATGGAGCACACAGTGTAGGAAATGCCATATTTGGAGGCCGCGGTGCATTCTGGGAACTGGAGTTCGGCACTGATTCTCACCTAGACATGATGGTTAAATGAAAATTAGTGTGATTTGGCTAGTTCAGTCTCTGTGACTAAAGACGTCTTCATCTTTATTTCTAAAGACCTTAACTTCTAAAGATCTCTTAAAATGGACAGCAACGTCCCAGCACAAATCAGACAACAGAAGTTCAAAAGCAGGAAGTGTTATATAGGAACAGCCTGGAGTGTTTCATGTTTGGTGTCGTTATTGGCAGTGTGCATCCTTGAATTTGGGGGGCGGAGCTTCTGAAGGAGCGCTGAAGGGAGGTGTGTATTTGTTCGGCTGTTGAGTTCAAATATCAAGAGTCTTTCTCCGGAATTGATGACTCCGCCTTTAACACAGCAAAAAAAAATGTTTTCCGTGAGCGAAATTTTGACACTCTAAACTGTGCTCTAAACTGTAATACGCACTAATGTGGTCCTGCACTTATCCTTATCTGGTTGGGTCATGAGGTGTGACTGTGTTAATGAATTAAGAACAACCCAGCATAACTCTGCTCTCTCACATCCCCTCCCCAATCCCCTCTGTGTGTTTATCTGCCCTCACCTTCCCCCCTGGAGGTAGTGAAAGTGGTCGTAGTACCCCGAGCCTCTCCACCTACTCCGACGGCAAATCTCCGTCCTCTACGTACGTGTCTGCACCTAAGCATTTCCACATCCCAGGTAGGTCTGCCTCGCTCCGACCCAACACTGCCTTATGACTGTCTTACGGTCGACTCAAACTCATAATATTATTCTGTATATTATGAAAACAGTAACAGGTTTTGTGTTTGAAACGTGCCTCAGTATCACCATATTTAATAACTATTAGCACCTTATGCGAGTGACATTATTATTATTTCATCATTATTATTTGCTTAAGGATGGAAACACCATGCAGATATATTTGTGATACTGACCTAGGTTGCTTTTTATGATTGTGATTATGATTTTATGGCACTCATAATATAATAGATATTAGTGCATCAACTACTTAAAGTCAGTTACATTTCTCTTGGCATCTTAAAAAGCAAAAGGAAGGCATGACTCAATAAAAGCGCCAACGAGTTTATGATCTCACAATTTTTCTTGGACTTTCCATAACATTAAATGTAACTATAAATGAGTGAAAGCTGTGTGTTGTTGTTGTTGTTGTTTTTTAAAATAAATAAGAAATTGCATTTGTTAGCAAATTGCTGTGGTATAATGGGAATACACTTTTGGATGTGCTGTTGTAGGAATATAATCAACTTTGCAGTGGTAATAGTAACTGTGCTTCATAGCACCACTGCAAAGCTGATTGTTTTTCCTAAAATAGCACGACACAGAGAAAATGAATACGATGTGTGGAAAAACATTGTCAGTGTTTGAAATTGAAAAGTTTTAGTAATAATAGTGATATTACAATTCCAGACATGCTAAAGATTTGTCGTTGTGTGTAGTCTGGAGGGTGATCACCATCGGGTACTTTGGCAATCATGTAATAATTGGGATGGTTTTGGTTACTGAACTTCTGAATTACAGCCATGTGCATGTTAGCTGTGTTAGCCGTATGTAAATATGGCTGTTGAACAAAATAGCGAGCTACAAGAAATGCAAATTGTTTGAATGTTTCATAAAATATTAACACTGAATTATCGGATTGTCTCTAGAGCTCAACAATGTGGCTGCAGAAATTGAAAAAAATATCTATAATTAATTATTAACACAGACAGTGTAAACCCGATAGCTCGACTTGCCGTGAGCTACAACATTGTTAACGATGGTATACTTCCTCATAGACGCTATTTTTTAAAGATAGTGTTTCATTGCCTTTTAAAAGACAAGATGTACAGTCTTCCCCTCCTTGCCTTTTTTATGTTTTTTCATTTTGCTTCATAATTTTATATATTCGTTTTCATGAGGTTACGATTCATCTCATAGCGGTTTGGTTCGGTTTGAGGCTTTAGACACTTTTGAGACATTCTCTGAAAAGTCTATGGAGAAAATGAATGAGAAATACTATAGACTGTATACTGAACAAATGAGACACTGTATATGTGAAGCTGCCTTCAATTTCAGATTTCAGCTGTTTTCCTAATACAAGTCTTGGGAAGTCCAAAATATCCCACCCATGTAGGGAACTACACTCCTGGGCAAAAACATGAGGCAAAACCAATATTGCAAAACATGAAGCTTTTAATGGTCTCTTTGAAAATCACTGAGCAGACAATGAACAGGAAGTAAAAAAGCGCTCCTGAGACGTCGGCCTTCTTTTCCTGGTCGAAACTGTCGGGGGGAAAAGCTGGAAACAGGGAAGTTCACTGACACAGTTTTCTGGTGCGCAAAGAGAAAATCATGAAAAGATTGAAATGTTTAAATGATATAAAATTGAAACTAACTTGTCTGGGGATTTAACATCGAGTGGAACAACATGGACTCTTCTTTCTGTAAAAAGCCGCTGCAAGTTTACCCACAACACTTCAACTTTAATTTAAAGGAAATCAAGAGAAAAGCTGCACCACACAACTTACTTTATCTATTTGTTTCATACTTGCTCATTTTACCGAGTATTAGGAAAGACATAATGAATTTTTATTTATATAACCCCAAATATAGATACATAGGGGAAAAAAAACACATGTTCCAGATTTTCTGTATTTATTACTGGTAATATATTCATATTACTACAGATGTTCTTGTTTTTGATTTCAGAGTGCTCTTGGTGGACAGAGAGGAGAGCAGGCCATTCGAATGGGTAGCACGCAAATTCCTGGGCGCTTTGTCTACTGTGTTTCCTGCAAGGACGGCCATCCCCATCACCACCGTGGCTCGAGCCATGCTGGTTAACACGCTCATCGAGGGAGAGAAAAAAGCCGAGATCCTTGAAAACAAAGCCATTTATAGCCTCGGCAAAATTTGGGAAAAACATTAAGTTGTGCAATGCTCAGGTCTCATGTATCAAGTACAATTGTTGCTTTAATTTCCTACTTCATAAAGGAATGTTGGGTGATTTGGTGATATCCTGTTCAGAGACCTTAAACTGTCTTGAATAAAAACATAAGGGATCGTTTTGTTCATCTGTGAGTATTTAATAGCTATGAATTTTGGCTACTGTTCAATAAAAGTGACCATAGCATTTCAAATTCAATCTTACAAGTAGAAAAACAGTATTATCATTATAAAGAAAGAAAGTATCATTGCGTAAACTTAAAACAGGGTGTGGTTTGGGATGGGGCACACAGGCACCTTTTAGGCAACGTATGAAATGGCTCAATTCTGACAGGACACGGGGATGATGAACACCTAAAATCTCTAGCTCTGTGTATATGTAGACGTAGCTAGGTTGCAGTTATTTACATCCGTATTACACAAAGGTATTTCTGTTTACAGTCACTTTGTGGTGCTCATTTTGATGTATAGCTGTAGTGCATTATGGGTAAGACAAACACACCCACACAGAAAAAATAACATCACATGAACCCTTAAACATAAATAATCTCTATCAAGAAGAAGAATCACTATCTTGTTACATGTTCTTGTTCTGGCATTTGGGACGGGGCCTGCAATGCTATTAATATTTATTGTTTTAACAAATCACAGGCTAAATACATATACAGCACGTATATAATCGCAGAATCTTTGTTCTACTATGTACATTAACATAACATAACATAACATGCAGCATAAGTAAATCTGACAAAAATAACAGTTAATCTGACTTGGTGTGCCTCTCTCTCAGGTTTCATTACCCGAACTGCCTGTTTTGTGCAATGCACTAGATTTATTTTCATTATTTTTTCATTTTGGCTGATGTTTTTTAAACAGGTGATGAACAGAAGCTTTTCCTTGAACATCAATTAAGATTAAATTGTTTAAAAACTAGATTCTATAATTCTGTACAAAACATCATCATTAAACACACCTTTTTACAGTTATTTATTTAAAATAAAAAAAACTATATCTATAGCTCTATATCACCTTTACATAAGTATTCTGATGCTATACTCACTGCTTTGTTGTGTTGGATGTATTTCACTAATTGTTGGGTCATTGACCCCATGCTGAGGTCCAGAGAGCACTTGAGCAGTTTTTCCTCAAGAAAGTCTCTATATTTTGATCAGTTCATCTTTAGATCCTGATACGCCTCTCAGTCCCTGCTGTTAAAATCAGTTCCACATTATTATTATTATTATAGAGCTTCACTGTAGGGATTAATTTAACAAGTGGTGAGCAGTGCCTGGTTTCCTCCAGATGTAACCAGATGTAACCACTGGGCTATTTGGAACCTTCATAGCTGCAGAAATCCTTTGGTTTCCTTCCCCAGATCTGCACGTTAGCACAACCCTGTCTCAGAGGTCTGCAGAAGATGTTGTTGATCTTGTGGCTTGTTTGAGTATAATATCAGGGTATAAATTGATCTATCATCAAGATCATTATAGTTGCCCCAGTCAACCTGCAGGCCATATGTGGCATGCACTATCAATATTTTTATCGAGCCTTATTGCTGGAAACTCAGAGTAAAGTAGGCTAAATATCATGCTGAATTCAAATGTTCAGACCAGAAGCCACGAAAAGACTTGCCACGTTTGAGGGTGTGTTTTTAGTCCTGCTGCTATATTTAGATCTAATATAGCACAAAATTATTGCAACTCTAATAATAGTTTAATAATAAATCAATTCACACAGGAACTATAAAAAAGACAGTAAATGATATTTACAGAAAATCGTACATTTATTGTAAATATGCCTTTAGAGCAACATTTATAACTATTTGATCAAGTAAAAAGAATTCACAAAATGTATCAGAGAACAGAGTGTAGAGAGGGAGAGGCACAGTTTTGTTACTGAAGAGAGACTGATGACACCGAGAAGAGCCGAGGCCTCATGAAGCCTGCGCCGAAGTGAATTTCAAAGCTACATACGAATAAATTATTAACATATATATATATGGCGGTGCAGTGGTTAGCACTGTCGCCTCACAGCAAGAAGGTCCTGGGTTTCGATCCCCGGGTCACCCAGGGTGCCTTTC
>JAQMYM010000006.1:20589178-20600982 GCA_030014255.1 Parauchenoglanis ngamensis
TTGCTCATTTTCCTGACCAATGATTTGCTGTTGAGACCATTAAAAGCTTCATGTTTTGCAATATTGGCTTTGCCTCATTTTGTTTTGCCCAGCAGTATAGTTCCCTACATAGGCAGGATAACCTGGTTGCATAAGTGTACACACCCTTTAATAACAGGTCATGTGACTGTGTTTGGAATGAACCGATCACATTCAAACTCATGCTCAAAAGTAATTATCATTCACCTGTCATCAGTTAATCCCACAAAAAGATCAGCTGTTTCTGTACGATTTACTTCCTTGTTTCATATGAATGCTGGAGCCATGGTCCACAAAGAGCTTACAGAGCATGTACAGGATGCAGAATCTCACTGTTGAAATGTATAGATCAGGAGAGGGGTTGAAAGTTCCCAACATTAGATGTACCATAGAATATGTGAAGTATGTCATCATCAACACATGGAGAACCACAGTGACATCACCAGGAAGAAGAGGTCACTCCAAAATGTCCAAAGGAGGAGAAAAAAAACAAGAGATCTACGGCTGCAGGAATATCTGGCAAAGTCCTTACATTTGACAACAATGTTTTGTAATCTCATGATGTCTGGGCTGTAGGGTAGGGCGGCTTGATCATCCAAAAACCATCCAAGCCCATATAATCACCTTAAACCAAAGGTGGCAAAATGTGTTATGATCTCATGAGACCAAGCTAGAACATTTTGGACATAACTCTAAAAGATACATTTGGCACATAAACAGGACAGCGTATTACCCAGAGAAGTCCATACCCCCAGTGAAGCACGGCAGTGGCAGCATCACGCAGTGGGGCTGCTTCTGTTCAGCTGGAACTGGGACTCCAGCACTCCAGATCGAAATCCTATTAAAAATCTGTGGAATGACTGGAGGATAGCTGTGTGCAGCATGAAGGTGTGCTCAGTTGTTGGACTCTTACCCAAAAACACTGAGTGCTGGATTACAGGCAAAAGGTGCTATAACAAAGTACTAGTCAAGGGGTGTGCATATTTTTGCAAACAGGTTGCACAACCCTCCAAAGTGTTTCTTTTTGATTTTCACTTGAATTTTGTTGGGTAAAAGTGGAAAAAGATCTGGCATGATTGATCTTAGGTTTGTAAATACTTTTAGGTTGGACTACAGGGTCTGTGTGCTGTTTCAGATTGTGTATACGGAGCATTTCTGCAGACATCTCATGAGAAGAACTGTGCTCGTAAGCTGCGTTTGAAGTCTGAATCGTTAGTCGAGTCGTAATATATTTTGCATTTATGGTTGTATTTACTGCTAAGTCCGAGCGAAGGCGTATTGTTCATGTGCACGTAACTGTCACTGTCACCGAGGAATCAGTAAAATGAACCATCGGGTTTATGTGTTTTTGCTCTATTGTACTTTTTTCCCCTGTTTTTTATGGCGTCTTTTGTTTCCAGCGCTGGCAGATGCTGAAACAGCTCTTACAAGCAAGAAAAAAGGCTGCATGTGTTGTGTTAAAAATGAATCATTTTTCCTGAAAAGTACCCCAGTTAATTTAGGGCAGTTGTTTGGATGCAGTGGAGCTCAAAGTAAAGTGAGGTTAAGCTGAAATGGACCAGAGAGACCAACATGCTGTGTCAATTATTAAAGAATTAAACGATAGTGCCTTTTTACTTACTCCATTTATCCTCACGTTGTCCTGGGTTTTAGGGATTTCATGTTTCTTCGGTTCAGAACTGTATGCTTTGAGTAATACATGTAAACGTGGATTATAATCAAATCATGGTCGGATTCAGCAGCCTGGATTTGATTATTAGAGTCAGTGTTCTCTTAAAGGAAAAATTCATCCAAAAATTCGTTTGACACACCTTTCCATTAATGTTGTCAGTCAGTCCAAACATGTTGGGTAGCTATCTAAACTGCTGGCTGTAGGTTTCTCTTGTCTAAAACGTATACGCTGTGCGTTACCTATGTTTCCCATCCCAGCACTGCTGAAATCTGGATTCTGAAGGTCAGAAGGTTTTGATTCATTTTCTCGAACTGCAGCTCTGACAGTAGCGCAACTGACAATTTGTTTGATGTGCTTGTTCTAATGTGTCATCGTTTCTATAGTAACAGCTCGTTTACTAATTGTACGGTGAATGCTCTACTTAAACGGATCAAAAACGGAAGTTTTCTATAAGGACATGTTTATGGAAGGAGTCTCCAGTGTCAGAGTCAGAGGTAAAGCTGGAATGTGAAGTTTTCCGTCATCTTTACGCTTACACTGTATAAGGTTGTTTTGTTTCTTTTTGCCGTTTAATGGTCTTTTTTTGTCTTTTTAAAGGTCCACTATGTAGGATTTTTAGGGTATCTATTAGCAAGAATGGAGTATATCTTTCATAATGTACTTAGGGAATTCATAAGCATGTCCTCAATAGTGTAAAATTACCTGTAACTATGAATCGTGGTGTTTTTCCTGTAAGTTTAGAACGAGCCCTTTATACCTACACAGGGAGCGGGTCCACCTCTACGGAGCCGCCATGTTGCGCCACTACAGAAACCCAGAACGGACAAACCTCTAGAGAGCGCCTTCTGCGTTTCATGTTTTTACAAGCGGCAGCATGAATCCTGAAGGAAGCACCGGAAGGACGAGGAAGAAGAAGAAAGGAAGACGAGGAAGAAGAAAGAAGAGGAATCGGTGTTTGCCGGAGCTGGAGAACAAGATTGAGAAGCCAGATTTTTAAAAATGGAGGATCGTACTCATTATTCAGCCCAGAAAAAGCAAGAGAGTGTTAAGGGCTCCTGACGGCCACCGTACGCTCTAATACACGCCTGGAGAGGGAGGGGTCGGGGGGGGGTCAGGGGGCTGCAATCCTACATAGTGGACCTTTAACTAAAAGAGAGAAAGAAAATAGAGAGACTGGTCAGAGAGCGAATGTTCATAGCTGCTAGGCAATAACAGGAACTTCCACAGCTTTAAATCTACCTATGAATGGATGAAATGAAAAATGAAAATGAAAATAAAGCTTATTAAATTTACTTCATTGAAATGTGTACAATGTTTTCTATGTATATGACTTGAGTTGTAGCAAAACTGTTTATTTTCATACACTCAGCATGATTTGATTATTTATTTTCAAATAAAAAAATAAATTCTTCACTCTCACCCAAGTTCAGGACTGAGCCTAAGACCCTGGTGTTAAGTGGCGATATTACCCGCTATCGTGCTGCATCGTTAAAAATTGAATCATTAAAAATCTTAACACTATGATGATTTCTTCCTGTGAGCACCAGTGTCCTCAAGAGATATTATAATGTAAATTGGATCGCGTTAACCTGCACTCACTCTACTGAAGTCAAACTAGTAGATTAGACAGATGTTTAAGTTGTATTTAATATAATGAAATCATATCATATTTTAAGTAAACAATATATAATATTTTCTCTTAACTCTACCTGACCACTTATTCCCTTGTCTTCAGTGTATGATGCCATTCTTTTATAAGTAAAAATGTGTAGTGTTGATAAATTGCTGTGGTGTATGATGAATAAAACACTTCATGGCATGCTGTTATAGGAAAATAATCTACTTTGAGGTGGTAACAGTAACTCTGCTTCGTCTCGACGCTGATTATTTTCCTATAACAGCACTAGGCTGAGTGGTTTGTTCCTTTACTTAGCTGACTGAATGAATACATGTGCATTCAGAGAAGGTTGTAATTATTATAAAATGTAATTTTTGACTGAACTATTCCTTTAATCATTTCCCTCCGTAAACTAGCCTGTAACGATTGGAAAGATGAACTAAGATGACATTACCGAACTTTTGATTCTTGCATGCTAATCACAATCATTTACACATTACAAGGAGTTTCAAATCTAATACAGCGACAGATGTTCTTCAGCTCGGCACTGCCTTTCTGCTGTCCTGACTTCAATCCATCCTTCAATAACTCCTAACTCATGCTTCTTTTTTCATGGTTCTTTCTTTCTTTCTTCCTTTCTCGTTCTTTATCTCTCTGTCATCTCTGCATCTGTCATGCTCTCTCTGTCTTCCATTCCAGATAATAAAGCCAAAGATAATATCTATAGAAAACCCCCTATCTACAAACAGCATGGTACAGTCAAATCTGCGTGGTATAACCATCACTCTGTGCATGCTCTGTTGCATGAAGCCAGTGCTATCATGGTATCTTGTTGCCATGGTACCCGCTGACCTTTGATCTCTTGCTTTGATTCTGGGGTTTCCATTTCAGACTGAATTCCTAACCACATACATTCCATGGAAGTGAACACGAGTGATGCCTTAAAGTACCCCATAAGGTGTTTATAAACCTCAGTGATAAATATCACTGTAAGATTCTGGATTCTGATTGGTCAGAAAGTGCTGACTCATTTTCAATAGATCGCATTTTTATGTTAATGCGCTCGTTCTGACGTGTCACCATCTCGATCGCAAAAGCTCATTCACTGGGACTCGTACACTGGATGGAAACGTTTATTTAACATTCATGGGAGGAGTCTCAGCGTCAGAGCTTCGTAACAAGTAATAAGTCTTCAGTATGGACGAGTTTGCGCTTGGAAATATGACAAGTTGTGATTTTTTTGTCTTCAAGAAAGAGAATAAAAGAGAGGCTGATTAGGGAATACAACTGTAAAACACAAATCAATACAGAAACTAACTGGTTTTGGAGACATTCAACAACATTAAATATAACTATAAAAAGATAAAATTATGATATGTCATTGCTTCATAAATAAAAGATTGAGTTGCGTTATAACGGGAATTAAAACACTTCAGGACAGCTCTTGGTCAAGTTTCATTCCTTACTTATTACAGATAACCTAAAAATACTTCTAGATGAAATATACACATGAATATACTGTACAGTTGCTCCTGCATTCTCCTGCCTTTTCAAAAAGCTAGTCCGTAGTGCCTGGGTTCCTCACAGGGATTTCATTATTTCATTATCAGAATCTTTCATTATTTTTTCAGTGAATTCTTGAAAAGCAGCTAAACCGTTCCAGATCTGTTGCCATAGCAACCTATTTTCTTCATCTCTAACATCCAGCTAGCTTACCTCTCATGTTTTATTGTCATCCTTTACTTAATTAATTTGTATACGTGCCGTGATTGGTTCAAAGTACTTTATGATGTCACAACTGTATTCACAAATTTATTCAGTTTCAATTAGGTTTGAAGTGCTGGGAAGTGAAATTATACAAGTTATACAATTTGACGATTACGTTTTTAAATCCAGGGGTTCTTTAACTGCAGTTTAATTCTTTTTATTTTACTTTTATAAACCATCAGCTCTGATATGGAAACACACTGTATTATGATTTTTATCTTCATGGCTTCTTCCATCCATTCATGGCCAGCGTCTGATTTTATGGTGATCATGTGCCTTTGACTTTGGACAGTGTGTTTTGTTTGTGTGTGTGTGTGTGTGACTCGTGGTAGTGGCCTTGGCTAGTCAGTGGAAGACATCTGTGTAATTTACAGTGATTGTTTTAAGACTTGTGTGTAGATCACTGTGGTGTGTTGGTGATATTATGAGTTATCTGATTGCCTTTTCTAGTCATTTCTACACAATTTATTTATATATATATTTTGTCCTTAGTGTTTTATTTCTCCTTAAAAGTATTTCTGGCACGCTGTGTTTCTTCTGTTAAGTCAGCATTTGCCTTTATGACTTTACGAATCAGCGCCATAGGTGATATTCTTTAGGTGACATTTTTATTTGAATTTTATATTTTATTTTCTTGTAATTTATTGTAAGCATGCTGCATGCTACTTTTCGTGTTTGTTCCCAACAGTGACCGTGCATTTACTGTTTCTTTTTTTTATTATTATTGGTGCTGATTGGTGCATTGTACATGTTTTAACAGCCTCCAGAACCTCCTGGCAAGATGGAGATGATGTGGACAGAAAGGTATTATCTCTGTTTATGTGTTGTTGTTATTATTATTATTATTATTATTATTAAGTAGTTACACAAGCTTATATTTTACACATTTTACCCCATTTAGTGATGGAGTACAGTTACAGATACAGACACAGTTACAGACACAGTTACAGGCACGGACACAGTTACAGATACAGTTACAGACAAAGTTACAGATACAGACACAGACACAGTTACGGACACAGTTACAGATAGTTACAGACACAGTTACAGACACATACACAGTTACGGACACAGTTACAGACACAGATACAGTTACAGATACAGACAGAGGTACAGTTACAGATTCAGGTATAGTTACGGACACAGTTGCAGATACAGACGCAGATACAGTTACAGACACCGTAACAGATACGGACACAGATACAGTTACAGACACTGACACAGTAACAGTTAGATACACAGATACAGTTACAGGTACAGATACAGATACAGACACAGTTGCAGATACAGACACAAATACAGTTACAGTCACATGTACAGATACAGTTAGAGACACAGTTACAGACACAGATACAGGTATAGTTACAGACACAGTTACAGATACAGATACAGTTACGGACACAGATACAGGTACAGTTACAGTCACATGTACAGATACAGTTAGAGACACAGTTACGGACACAGATACAGGTACAGTTACAGACACAGTTACAGATACAGACACAGATACAGTTACAGACACAATTACAGATACAGACATAGGTACAGTTACAGACACTGTTGCAGATTCAGACACAAATACAGTTACAGACACATGTACAGATACAGTTACAGATACGGTTACAGACACATATACAGATACAAATACAGTTACTGACACAGGTACAATTATATATACAGACACAGATACAGACACAAATGCAAATAGTTTGCATTTGAAAAACATTTGTTTGTCAGTAAAGAAAGCAACATATTACATAAGAGGCCACTTTTCAGACATAAAACCATAATGAAGGCTCCCTTGATTTTGCTTCAACAAAAAGAAGCAAGTGCGACATTCAAAGTCTCCAGAAGAGCTTTGGCAGGTTCTCCAAGATGCTCAATTAAACCTACAGCTCATTTCCTTATAAAACTGTAGAGATTGTAGCCGGGATTACTGTTTAAGAAGAAAAAGCAGAGAGTGGTCGCACCAAATATTGTGTTTACTTTAGTACTGTTTACTGCAAGTTGTAGTATTTTTGTTTTAAGTAGAAAGATTTAATGCCATTATTTTTTAAGTCATCTTTAGTAAAAAAAAATATAGGGTGGCTCAAGACCTTTGCACAGTTCTGTATTTCTCTGAAACTTTCCAACCTTTCCAACCTCTAATAATCTAATTCATCCTGTACTGATCTTTGTGTTGTGCGTGTCTGTAGCCCAGAACTAGCTGGACGCTCCTAAAGAGTCAGAGTGATGGACAGACACCGGACATTGACCCCAGGACTTCCACTCACAGCCTGCCCACGGACATGTCTCAGCCTAGTGAGTAACCCAGCAATCAGCTCTTCCTTTAGCATCTTAATCCTTATGAAACCTGATACAATATAATTTAATATTTTAAGAAAAATGTCACAGAACATTTTTTTTCTCATAATATTATGACTTTTTTCTCTTAATATTCCAACTTTATGCTGTATTCTGTGAGATCAGATATGACTGTTTTCATATTGTATTATTCTTGTAACAGTGAATTTTTAATGTTATGACGTTATTCTCCAAATATTACCACTTAGTTCTTAAAATACTGAGACTTTTTCTTGTAATATTATGACTTTATTTTCGAAATATTAAAACTTTATTCTCAAAATCTTGTATTTTATTTTTTAAACAGTGGCCCTAAAATGGTGGCTAGTGTCTCGTCTACAAGCGATCATGTTCTGTGCACCTAGTATACTACTGATGTATGTGTGTGTGTGTGCGTGTGTGCGCTCGGTATTACACTCACGATCCTTGTCAAATGAAAGCTTAAGAAAGATTAAAAAGTTAACGAAAAACATATCATGTCCGTCTTGTAGTTTAAGGTGCTTTTGAAAGTTTTGCTATAAATTAATTTTGCAGTATGATTTTACCATAAGAATATTGACTTCTTTTTTAGTATTAGCTTAGCTTTTTATATTTTACTCTTTTTTTACTCTTCGATACTGTGCTAATGTGGCAGAATCCAAACCCACAAAAAAACGATCACCTTTCAAAAAAAGTTTTTCCTTTTTTTTTAGTACTGTTAATTTTCAAGACCATAAATGCAAACCCTAAGCTTTAAAAGTGAAAAAGAAGGTGCTCTAGTGAAGTATTTACGAATGAAAACAGAGCAGGCACAGGGTTTTTTCACTCTGGTCAGTATGTTATAGGAACATAATAGAATATAATATCTATTTATATATATAATATATGTATATATTATTATTATATATTTATATATATATAAATAAAATATCCATTTTGGTCAAATCCTGATTTTTTTCTTTTATGGCTGTTTGCCAGGATTTAGCCGCAGCGACATGCGATATCTTTTCCCGGACACAGTGAGTCTAATTAGACTTCTCACACAGGTCTGATCTAAAAAAGTAACATTTTCCTATCTGTTACAGATTTCCCCTACAATAAGTCTGCTTCACTCCCAGGCTACGGGCATAATGGCATCTACAAGGTAAAGTACACTTCTGGATCCCTTCTCCTGTGGTGTGAGGTGTGAGGTGTAAGGTGTGAGATGACACATCCAGCTTCTACATCTGTCTGCAATCTGTGTGTGCTTTGGGTGTAACGGCTGTACACATACCCTTTACATCAGTCATGATGACTCTTGTTTGGTTATAAAAGTCCTCCAGCTGTGAGGACAAGGATGATATCCTCTAATCGCACACATGGATCATGCTGTAACTCAATTGTCCTGAGGATGTAGTTCATCGATGCCACAGAATACTATCTGGCTGCGTAATCCATACTTTAGAAAGGACACAGAGGACAAGGCTGCGTTCTCAATAAAGCAGAAATAAGATACCGATCAGCTCAGGAAGCACAGGCACAGTGTAAATCTTTATTAAACCACAGCACTTCTCAATGCTATAGTTTATAGAACAGCAAAGCTGACATTATTTCAGCTGCAAAGCACAGCTTTATATTAATGAAGTCTTCTAATACGTTATCGTTGCTATAGCGACAGCTTGTTCACAGGGACTTTACGTGCATTTACGGAAGGAGTCTCCAGTGTCAGTGCTTTTTAGCCAGCAAAGATTTCCCGGTAACTTTTTATTAACTTCAAGAGCGAATAAAAATTGAGGCTGGTGAGCAAACGACCGTAAATGTAGTTTAATAATAAATAAAAATAGTGATTGGCGCATTGCTGTCATTGTAAAGGAATAAAAGGCTGTTACGTGAAAATTATCAATATCGGGTGCAAACGCTACCTCTTGTTCATCACATAGCCTTGTCATTGATTAGTTTCCTGTAACACCTCACGCGCAGGTGTTTTATTCCTTACGTAGCATCCCTGAACTCTCAGGGAGCAGAGACAGGAAGTGGTTGCGTGTTGGACGCTAGGTGGCAGCATCGTGCACACAGTTTACAGCGTTATCCTGTAAAACGCACGTTTCCTTGTCTTTCCGTTTTAACATTTTACTTTTTAGAGCAGTTGTACCAGAAGAGCAGGAATGACATAGCATGTATTTGAAAAAGTATTGGCACCCACTGTCCATTTCTGTGTCCTGTTTCATGCTGTTATTTATTATCTGAGCAGAGACACAGTTTGCAGGATGTTACATGAGCCTGTGTTTACGTTAATCTGTGACCTTTCACCGCAGGAAATTAAAGAGGAACCTCCGGGAGATGGTTTTCTTGTCTTTACTTGCACACACTGGATTCACAAATCAGCTAGCTATGCCTTGTTCATGCATGGATTTAATTGATTTTTCTTTGTGTCTGCTCTTTCTAGGCAGCTGATCTTGGAGAGGATGACCACGACTCCAACTGGGGGGCAATGAGAGGTAATGATATATATCATATACTGTAGAATATTATTTTGCTCTTATATAGCTTATAAACTCTGACAATTGCCCCAGAGTGAAAAGTGCAATATGTGAACCTTTTGTTTCTCTCTGTGTTTGTCCCGACTTCATTCTCCATCCTTGCTTCCTTTCCTCAGAGTTTAAGGTGAGTTTGATTAACATTGTAGCGTTAGATTGATTTTTATGCATGTTAAAGCTAAAAGTTGATATAAGAATTATTAAACGGTACCGCGTGTGTGGCTTGTGTGTTTATAGGTGTACCCGTATGACATGCTGGCTGTGACACACAGAGTCAGAGTGAAGCTGCCACGTGATGTGGACCGGACCAGGCTAGAGGTACTGTTACTCTTAAACCCTCTCATGGTACACTCACACCGCAGCGACGCAAAACACGTCTTTCGCAGGCTCTTGGTCTTTCTGGGGACTTGTCTCTGAAATACAGGTGCATTTTTACTTGTCTGAGTGATTGAAGAAAATGTGCACAGCGTATCATCTCTAAACAGTGAGGCCACTACAGGTCTAGTGCCCCTGCTGGCTGGCTGCAGTATAGCACAGCCATATGTATCAGTGACAAAACCGCCTGTATTCTATGTCCCCTTTCTCTAGTCTAAACTAAAGTCTAAACTGTCTTACTTCCTGTTTCATGATAGCGAGGAAAGGGTTGGCATTATCAACAGAGGAGATGGTAACCTTATCAATATACGGAGCAAAGAAGGCGTCCAAACTCATTATTCTTGTCAAGAAAATTGTTGGTTCTATATGCGATCTATATGCGATCTATATGCGAACATCTGCGAAATCCTGATATTTGTACAATTTTTAAATATGCCTATTTTTAACCAATGGATTTCCTGCTCAGTGTACATTTGTGTATTGAATAGATTACATTTAGAAACCAGTGCAGAATTATCTTGTTTGTTTTCTGAGATATACTGAACTATATTAAAAAAACCTTCCTTTTATGATGACGTTGTCATGAATCAGCACTGTGGGTTAGTTCGCCTCACCGCGTGTGTCCATTTTGCTCTGCAATGATTTGGAATGAAACTTACTGAAAGCAACGGCACATTCAACAGTCTGCAGATTGTCCGAAAACATCTGCTTCTCAAGCATTACTCCATCATGATTCATTTGTTTCTCCGTCTCTGTCATACTTCATCTGGTGTTTCTGTAACAGTAACATAGTTCTGGGACAAACTGGTTTGAATAACTGGTCCATCAATTCTCTACTCTAAAATCCAAGCTATTATTAAATCCAGCATGTTTTTTTTTTAATGCAGAGTGATATAACAGCCATAAAAGATTTTATTGGTTCTGCTTATGGATTAGAGATCATATTTTACCAAGCAGAGACACACAACGCAAAGCTGCAGCGATCCAAGCCTGGCTGTCCAAGAAAACGTGAGTCATCATTCTGTCAGGAGTTATTACTTAGTTGTCCTTTGCTTCAGATCCAATATCTTAATCATCTAAAAACTTGTATGATGTGTACGTAGACTTTGCTTCTTCGTAGAACTTGTAGAACTTTGTAGATTGCGATTTTTCCTTTGATTTAATTTATTATTAAACAGTTCATGAATCTCATTTAATTCAGTAGATTTTTTTTCTTTTTTGGTTTGGCCTCAGTTGGTTTATTAAATTCCAATTAAAGCGCCATTATGTAGGATTGCAGCTCCCTGACTCCCCCTCTCTTACCCCTCCCTCTCCAGGCGTATATTAGAGCGTACGGTGGCCGTCAGGTGCCTGTAGCGTACTTCCGAGTGCTTACATTCACACTCTCTTGCCTTTTCCGTGCTAAATCATAAGTATGATCCTCCTTTTTTCAAAATGTGGGTTCTCAAACTTGTTCTCCAGCTCCAGCAAACACTGATTCCTCTTTTTTCTTCTTCCTCGTCTTCCTTTCTTCTTC
>JAQMYM010000006.1:20634411-20647673 GCA_030014255.1 Parauchenoglanis ngamensis
TCTCTCTCACACACACACACACACACACACACACACACACACACACACACACACACACACACACACACACACACACCGACAGCTCGTCAGTATCACCCTCTTATTAACATAAGACAGGCCTTTATCAGCCAATCCCGGATCTCACTGGGGATTCTGGGTAATGTCTCACTCCTCTCTGTCATTTCTCTCTGTTTGTTTTCTCTAACTATTTTACTAAAGAGCGAGAGTTTCACGGTTCTGTACAGCATCATACATCACTATCATTCTTCAGAACTATACAGAATTATACAGTACTATAAAGCATAACTATAGAGTATACAGTTTTACAGAGCACTATACATGATTAAACAGCACTGTACAGAATTGAACTACATCATACAGCACTATCTATCTATCCATCATTATGCAGAACTTTATAGCATCATACAAAACTATACATCATTATGCAGAATGCACTGTTTGTCATTAAGCAGAACTGTACGGTATCATACAGCACTATACATCATTATACAGAACTATACAGCATTATACATCATTATACAGAACTATACAGTGGCATGCAGCGCATGATACAGCATCATATAGCACTATACATCATTATGCAGCACTGTGTAGAATTATAAAGCATCATACAGCACTACACATCATTATACTGAGCTATACATAATTATACAGTATCATATAGCACTATATATCATTATACAGAACCATCCAGCACTACAAAGCCCTATAAATCATTATGCAGAACTATATTATACAGATGTATACAGCACTACACATCATTATACAGCATTATACATCATTATACAAATCTATACCGAATTGGACAGCATCATACAGCACTATAGACCATTATATATAACTGTTTAGCACAATACATCATTATACAGCACTATACAGTGGTGTACAGCATTATACATCACTATACACAATTACACAGCATTGTACAGTATTATACATCATTACACAGCATTATACAGCACAGAGATTGTGGCTGAGAGAAACAGAGCCATTTTTCAAGGCACCATGAAGTCTCTCCACCACCCGAGATGAGGGTTTCTCCAACCACGGCCCCCTCATCCTCATTCCCTCTTCCCTCAAGTGCGGTTTACACATTAGTGCTCTGTAATCCACACACATGCACACACACATTTTCCCTCTCGTTGATGATCAGTGGTGTGTTCGGTGTCTCTGTACATCTGGAGGTTTACTGTAGTCCATCATTATCGCTGGAATGGAGCATCTGCTGGATATTTATAGCCCATCTCTGCACTTTACCATTACTGTGTCATTTAGCTGTCACACACTCTCTCAGATGTGCATTTTATACATTCCAAAACATCTCTTCATCCACTTCTGCATCAGTAAATATGAGTTCTGCACCTGGAGGAACATATACTGATGTGCGAAGAGATTTTTTTATTAAACTTCATGATCAGCGCATTAACACACCTTCCCCGAGTCAAACGTATGTCAGAGCAGGAGGGAAAAAAATAAAAATTTTATCTTAAATACTGGTGTAGGTGAACTTGTAGTTTTTGTGTTTTATGAGCTGTTTCAAGTTAGCAATCACACTAGCCTTAGCAGTGAAGATTTTTTAATATACAGGTATCTAATAAATCCTGTCAGGTTAGCTGATGTTAGCCATGTGGCTAGTATTAACAGTGAAGCTTATTATATTTTATGATTCTAAAATGAAAATTCTCTCAGGTTAGCTCAGGTTTTCTTGTGATGTTAAGAGTAAATATTATTTAGGATTTAAGACTTCAAAATCCTGTCAGAAATTCTGTCAAATTAGCTCTTGTTAGCTAGTTGTCAATTTTTAACAACAAATATGATCAAAATGTCTGAACCTATTTTAAAAGTCCTGTCAGAAAGCCTGTCAGGTAAGTTCAGGTTAAACAACAGGCTAAGGTTAACATTGATGATTAACATTTATAAACGTGACTTAATAATTCTGTCAGAAATACTGTGAGGTTAGCTCATGCTAGTTGGTAAGCTAGTGTTAAGTGTGAAGATTATCAGCATTTATGAATATGATGTAAAATCTTGTCAGATTAGCTCATCTTAACTAACAGGGAAGATTATCAAAATTTATGAATATGACATAAAAATCCTGTCAGAAATTCTGTCAGGGAGGTTCATGCTAGCTAGTTAAAATCCTGTCAGAAATTCTGTCTGGTAATGTTAGCCAGCTGGCTCATGACAAAAGTGACAATTATCAAAATGTGTGAATATGACAAAGATCCCTTCAGAAATCCTGTCAGGCTAGCTTGTTAGCTACCTGGCTAGTGTTAACAGTGAAAATTATTATGCTTTCTGATTTTGAAATAAAAATTCAGGTTGTTTAATTTTCTGTAGTTGATGCTAATGTTAACAGTAAATATTATTAGGATTTATGCTTATGACGTCAATCCTGTGAGAAATTATTTCAGGTTAATAAGCTAGCTATCTAGTGTTTATTAAGATTTATGAATATCACTTGAAAATCCTGATAGATTAGCTCTTGCTAACTATTTAGTGGAAACAAGTAAATATTATTAACCTCTATGAACATGTCCTTAAAAGAATTCTGAGCTAGTTAGCTAGTCGGCTAGCATTAACAGAGAAGAATTTTACAAATGTCTAGATATGGCTTTACAAAGCTAGCACAAATCCTGTCATGCTAGCTAGATGGTTAGTGTTAACAGTAAATGTTATTGGCACTAGACAAAAATGAGGATTATCAAATATTTAAAAATATGACTTAAAATCGTAAAATAACGCATGTTAGCCAACCAGCTAGCATTAACAACGACGATTATTATGCTCTGTGATTCTAAACTAAAAATCCTGTCAGGATAGTTGATTTTCTTCTTCTTGCTAGTGTCAGCTTTACATTTTACTGAAATTTATTATGACTTCAAATCCTGTCAGGTTAGTTTGTGCTATCAAAATTTATGCAGATGACTTGTTATTTACATGACTTTATATGATTTATATGACTTGTTATCCAGTCAGCTAATGTTAACACTGAAGATGAAGTGATAATTAAATTAAGCCTTATATTATAATAAAACTAAATATTGTTTTATTATAAGTATTGTATCTTGTCACTTGTTTTGAAATGTAAGTATTTTAATGAAGAATATAAGAAATACATAAGCTGTGCAAAAATAATAATAATTATTATTATTTCATTTAAATAGTTACACTGAGTAAAATACACTAACACCTGACAATGTCAATGAAAGTCAGGGGTTTTAACCCCAAGTTAACATATCGCAGTATCATCATCGGGGATTATCGTATCGTTCAGCTCCACTCTACATGATGTCACCATTTTTGGTGATGGAGCTAATTTTGGCTGGGTTTTTTTTTTTGTGAAGTGGAAATTTTTGGGAGATTAGACACTGGCACCAGGAACACTTCTCACACACACACACACACACACACACACACACACAAATGAAATGCACTTCTTCTGTGTAACTACTTCACCAGTTACAGTGACAGTTCATGGATAAATGAGCTGTATCCAAACCCAAAACTTTCAGGAACTTGCTCGTAAAGAAGTTGTGTGTGTGTGTGTGTGTGTGTGTTAGGATTTAGAGATGAGGTGACTGGCTGTGTCGTGTCAGTGTGCTGGTATGTCCCGGTCCGTCTGTGGTGGTCAGGCAGCTAAGTAGGCCAGCTATCCGAAACCACACCACTGATTCTCAAAGCTGAATCCCGGCAAAAAAATGAACCCTGGCTCACGGTGCTGACATCGCCATCCTATTTTCAGTATCCTGGATTCTCAATTTCGGCTCAAACTCGCAGCGGGTTTATACTCTGAGCTCACCATGTATGCACTGTGAAAGAAAGCTGTGAATAGACATTATAGTAATGAATAAAATCCTGAGGCAGTGTCTGACGTGACATCTGATCTCAGTCTGTACATTCAGACATGAGACTGGGCAAATTGGTTTCCTTCCTTAAACAACATTAGTCTCGGTAACTTGAGCTTCAGATGACAGTTTCATTTAATTTGTAATAAAATCAGTCCTGCATTCCTGCAAGTTCTAAACTCATGTTTATAGAGTTGTACCTTAGTCAGGGTTGCTGCACAATTTTTAACATCAAATATACATTTTTAAGACCACAGAAAGAAAAAAATGCCATTTTTGCTTTAAAAACAACATAAAAAGACTCAGTTGGAGCAATACTTTTTAACACATGTCTGTGAGTGTGTGTGTGTGTGTGTGAGACAATAATGTGGTGCGGATAGGGATGTTAACAGGGTATTTTCTGTCATGTTAAGACATCCACACGCCTTAAGACCTGCAAAATCGATGTGTTAAGGACTATAATCTTGGTAGAATCTTACATAGTTGCCCATGTCATGCACTTTTTAGACGCTCCCTTACTCACTCCGTTACTATAAAGTGTTTCTGAGAGATTAGCTTCAGCAGACTTTAAAATTGTAAAATTTATAAATTGTAAAAATGTATTCAATTGTACTTGGCTCTCCATCCACTCCCGAGTAATAAAATACACATTTTGTCCTTTTCGTGTGTTTATTTTTTGAGAAACAGAAGGGAGAATCTGGAATGTGCAGCGACTGTCCAATATAAACCCGACTTTACTGCAGTGCTCGTGCTCGCTGCACTCGCTTAACAACTCCGAGCCGTCACTCAAAAACACGCAAATGAGAATGAGAGAGGCGCGGGCTGTACCTCGCTAGACAATCCAGAGCTCTAACGATTGTCATAGCAACGATAAACACGTCATGCGTGCTCCCAGGCCGTATGATTCCATAAACAGCTATCACGCTATTATTTTACTGAATATTGAAGCATCGCAGCTGATGAGAGCCTGAATTTAACACCACATGCCAGTAAAAATAATACTTTTTAAGGCATTTTATGAGCTTAAATTTAGCAAATCTAAGACTTTTTATGACTATTTAAGAATCCCCGGGAACCCTGTTAATAAGCATTTCAATGTCCAAGTGTGCTTGAACATGATGACAGTAATGACTATAGTTAGCACGCTAACTCTAGTCGAACCATCCTAAGTTTTGGGGCGGAGCTTTGTGTACATTGTTGGAAATGTGGGCGGGCTCAATGCGTAAAAAAAATCAGTCAACTCTTATTTAGCTCCACCTATGTCACCGTTTGAGACTTTTTTTTTTCAAATGTTACCTAATGCACCTTTAAAACTGTCATTATTGTTCATTTATCAATATTTTAGAAAAAAAACCCAACAACCTAGTTTGCAATTTCTGACTGAAATCAATCCTTATTTTTGCTGCATGTTGCGAAGTCGATAATGTTGCCACATTTGCGTAACTCCTCTTGTTCACCCTCATCGGCTGTTTCACCTCTACACATATTTTAAACATTTGAAAGCATGCTGACAGCAGCATTAACCCTTAGGCTAAAGGTCCGCTTTGAAGCTTAAAATATTTCTTTTTTTTGTCTCTTTACAGCCGCAATAACCAATGAAATGCATTCACACTCAACGCTGTAATTAAAAAAACATTACTGAACTAGAAATACAGAAAAACTCAGAGAAATATTTAAAATCAGCTACAACATACGGCTGGGAGATATGACGTTATAAACCCGATATTGTGATAAATTATTCACATTACGCTTTTATAATAGTGCGAATATCATGTCAATATCAGTGTTGTTGGCTCTTTGTTTAAAAACTATTCCTTAAGAATCATGATAGGATATTGTTTATAATATCTCCCCAGCCTTACTGCAGCACGCGTCGAAGGAAGAAGAAGATTGTGAATTATTCATTTTTCGTTAACGTCATGCCGGTGGAACTCCATGTAGGCAGCTCAACCTGAACCGACGCAGTTGCTGATCGACAGCGTAAAGATTTCTTTTGCCTGATTGGTGACTGCGATGCAGCTGCTGCATACACTTGCATAAAACTGATAAAACATCGTTTTTTCGTTCCAACCAATCACCTCATTCCACTTGTTTTATCAGCTCTTCAGCCGTCTGCGAGTGTCTCGGTAAACCCTGAAACCATGTCGGCTCTTTGTGGGTAAAGTTTCAGACCGCCGGCTTAGTGAATGACAAACACCCCCGTTGTGTGTGATCTTATATCTCAGCTATACTTAACTAAAAAGAAAGAAGCAGAACGTTCTTGTGGTTTAGTGATTCAGCACTTCCCGCTATCTTGGCGTCTCTGAGCGAGAACAGTGATGTCATCGCTGAACAGGATCCGTTTATTTACCACCGAAATACCCTTTTAACACTGGTGTCATTTCACGTTTACAGCTCGTCTACAAAACAGTTTGATTTAGTTATTGATCGAGTTTTTGTTTCCTGTTTCACTGAAATTTTCAATTTTCTAATTTCAAGTAAATAAACGAATAAACAACTAAATTATTCTTTAATCAGCACAGTTTTGTCTCAGGTCCAGACCACGGATCTGCGCTCTAGCGAAATCACAACATGCGCAAACGTTTGTTCAGGATACAGTATTAATCATGAAACAGCTCCTAGGAACCAGAGCGATGATGAATCCTGGCTTCTGATTGGTCAGAAGGGTTAGCTTTGCAGCTGCACGTCACAGGTTTATACTAATGCGCTCCTTCTGATACGTCATCGTTCTATAGTAACAGCTCGTTCACAGGTTTTAAAAGAACGTAAGGAGGTGTTTATTTAACATGTACGACGGAGTCTCCAGTATCTGAGCTTCTTTGTAACAGTCAGAGGTAAAGCTGTAACTGTACGTTTTCCGACATCTTCAGGAGAGAGGATTTTACACTTTATGGTTTTTCGTTAACGCGACAAGCTGCTTTTTTTTTAAGCTATAACGTAAGAACAGGAACCTGTTGCATGGACATTCCACACTATAAACGGTTAGAAATTACAACGTGTCGTTCTTTAATAAACAAAAAATGCTCTGCGTTGATTGTTTTCCTTCAACAGAACAACACAGAGAGTTTTATTCCTCACAGAGGACTCAGAACCGACTCACTCGGATGAAATGATGAAGCGTTTGTGTAATGCTGAGGGTTGTTGTTGCTGCCTGGGTGGTAATAAACCACACACACACACACACACACACACACACACACACACACAGTTTAATAAATCTGCACTGCTTGTTTTCAGTCCCGGAGGCTGACGGTGAGACTACCTGAGTTTGGAGACTGGAAACAGAAAACATGTGCTCGTCTGCACTGCAGATCTCTTCGTGTTTAGACTGCGCGGACTTAAATCCTCTTCCTGTCGAACTGGCTTTGGATTACATTGCACTGAAAACTCCGGTCTCTCTGCGGTTCTGGCTCCAGTGTACATGCTTCTTTTATTGTTCACCTCCGGATATGTCTTCTTCTTGCTTTTGGAAGCGAAACAGGCCATCTTTCGTCATTCGCTCGTGTTGACACAAGGCTTGGTTGAGGCAACAGACAGTGTGTGTGTTTGGCGACGGGGGAGTGGGAGGTTGAAAGTTCGTGCCTGGGTGGTGTTTTCTTCCTCCGCGGTTTTTTTTTCACCCCCAAGCACAGTTTGAAGGTGGTCCTCATTTATGTGTGCCATTAGTTTGTCTCGGCCGGCTCTTAACGTGTATTTCCTTTCACCTTGTTTGGCTGTCAGACATGAAAGTGCTTCATAAAATCTACGCAGGGTTTAGGGCTCTCATTTCGTTCCTGCCTACATCACGTCCGCTAGAAGGTCAAAGGTCCCCGCGCAAAATTATATTTAACCTTTAAATCGTCAACATACCGTCATTATTTTCTTGCACTCCAGCCATGTACATTTGTGCTTATTTCCATTTTTTCTAGCGTGTCGCGATGTTACCAAAACAACCACCGCGTCCAGCATTAATGACGTATTTTCCTTTTACGTCCGTGTCGGGGACGCATTAGCGTTTACACTACAGAAGTTATGTGGTTAAATGCGTCCCAGACCACCTCGGCAAGTGGTTTGTGTGAATGCGTCTTGGAGGTCGTTTACACTTGTATTCAGCGCTATCCAGTTGCGATCAGATCGCCCAAGACACATTTTACCATAATACCAAGTGTCAACGGGGTCTAAGTGTTCTCACCAATCTTACAGGTTTTATTTATTCACATTTTCATTTTTGATAAGAGGTGATATCAGTGTTAGTTTTAGTCAAATTATTGCAAGTCTTAAACAGTGACATCACTAGTCATACAGTCTTACCTGCAGAACATCTGGCTGGAGTAAAGCTCATCATCTCGGGTTTTCTTGAATTTTAGCAAAATGGAAAGCCCCTGAATGACATCATGTGGCAGATGACGACAGCTTTACAGTCCTGGACGGCCGCTTTAATATGCCTTGACGTTACTGAGCTGTACTAAGCCCGAGTGTCACTGCAATGACACCCTCAATTTGCAGCACTGCACTTCATTTCATGGCATGTGCTAATCATCTAGTGCTGTTCCCTGGGTTACATAATAATAAAACACACACACACACACACACACACACACACACACACACGTAATATGTAAAGCCTCAGTTATGTGGGGTTTTTTTTTGCGCTGGCTTCAAAACATAGGTTTTTATTTAGATCAGTGAATTTCCATTGGCTACTCATATTCCTCAGGTACGCTGCCAGCCGATGCCCGTGATCACCTATGACGGAGAGCTTTGTAAAAACAACTGTGTGTGTGTGTGTGTGTGTGTGTGTGTGTGTGTACCATGTTTTTATAACCTAATAGGGATCAGGTTATTTCTGTCCTCACAAGGATAGAAAGATCTGACAGTTTTGGCCTTGTGGGATCATTTGGATGGTCCCCATAAGGAAATTGAGTGTTTTTTTTTAAACAAAATGAGAAAAAAATAAAAGAGCCAAGCTTTTCATTACTGAGGTTAAGTGAAGCAGGTGTTCAGGTGCAGGTGTAGCATTAATTAGCTAATTATATAACTAATTAATCCCTACTCCAATGGAAGGCCCTTACAAGGAATACCAACGCATGCTCATGTGTGTGTGTGTGTGTGTGTGTGTGTGTGTGTGTGCATGTGGTTCCTTCCTCCTGATCATGTTTGACTGTGTTTATATGTTTGTGTGTTTCCTGCAGCGATGGAGGAGCTGGTGGCGGAGCTGCGGATCTTCTTGGAGCTGTTGGACCGCGAGTATCTGAGCGCAGCAGTGAGAGAGAAGAAACTGCAGATCTCTAACATTTTACACAGAGTTCTGTCTGCTAAAGGTGTAGTGTTTAATTAAGTGCACACCTATAAGTCTGATCTTTGCTTTTATCTAATGTTGAATTTGAGACGAGGAAAATAAACACACACTTCTTTCTCCATTTATTAAAGCGGGCTGTATAGAAAGAAAAGCTGGCTGCCTCTGTCAGGAGGTTACGACTCGTCATTAGAGGAATCTTTTAAGTAATAACACTTAACTACAATAAACACAGTCAGCCTCAGGATTAGTTGAACCCTGTTAAAAAAAAAACCCAAACAAACTGGGGTGTGAATTGACTATATGACCAAAAGTATGTGCACCCATGACCATTACACCCATATGTGGTTCACAGTTGTATAGAATGTCTCTCTGTGCTGTAGCGTTACAGTTTCCCTTCTCTGGAACTAAGAGGCTGTTCCAGCATGACAATGCCCCTGTGCACAAAACAGCTCCATGTACACACGGTGTATTAAAGTTAATGCTGGAGTGGGAGAACTGGAGCGTCCTGCACAGAGCCCTGACCTCATCTCCACTGAACACCTTTGGGATAAACTGGATCTGGAGCCTCGTCGACATCCCAACACCATCGCCTGACCTCACTAATGCTCTCGTAGCCGAATGAACACAAACCTAGTGGAAAACCTTCCCAGAAGAGTGAAACTTATTATAACAGCAAAGGGGGAATAAATCAGGAATGAGATGTTCAACAAGCACATGCGAGTATGATGGTTAGGGGTGCACAAACTTTTGCGTTGGTTTTTTTTTAGCGGAGGTTTCACTAAAAAGGGGTGCTAATAATTCTGAACGCCCCAAAATGCAGGATTTAAAAAAAAAAAAAAAAACTATAGAAAAACACAATTACGCTCATGGTGTTTCTCAGGACCGGTGATATTTTTAAGTAGGGTGCCAAAAATTCTGCTGCCAGAGAGTTTATTAGCTAAACATGACCGATTAGCCCATGAATAGCACATAAATTTCCCATGGTTCTTTAGTAAGTATGCTGCAGTATTAACGATTACATGGCACTAAACTGTAGGATTGTGTGTGGAGAGTGAATGTGGTGAACCTGTACTGTACACAAGGGCGACTGTTTTACCTTACATGAGTCTCAAAGGTAGGAAATGATGCAGCGCCTCGAAGGTACCGGTACAGTGGGAACTGTTTAGTGCCTATTTTCCTGACGGTGTGTATCTTCAAGGCCGGTACGCCCACCACTGCTCATTTTTGCATCAATTCGTCATGCAGGACTTGTTTTTTCCCCCTCTTATTAACTCATAAACCCACACAAGTGTATCATATTACCTTTAATCTGCCTCCACCCAAACCCGTGCACAGCCAAGTGCGTTTCCTCTGGTTAGACTTCAGCCTGAGCTACACTGTGAACTCACCTTGCCTTAAAATAAACATTCAGCTTGAAACTACAAGCTATTTTTCACCTAAACACACACCTCGCACTGTAATTCCAAGTCACAGCAGACACATATTTTGATTTTCGGAGCTGTACTTAGTTTTTTTCTTTTATCAAATAACAAGTTTTCCCAGCAGAGAGTCTTATGATTATGTCCATAAATATGTCAGATGCTCCAAGTGTTTTATTTTTTCTCCTTTCTGTCTTTCGAACCTCACGTTATCTGAAGAACTGGTCATTTTTGAAGATTCCTAAACACCACCTGGAGCATCGAAATAAGCGTCTGCGCTGACCGAAAGCATGTCATTAAAGTGAAAAGTGTGCGATATGTTTTGAAAAGAACAACACGTCATGGTGTAGTTTTATTTTTGTCTGCGTGACTTTTTTGAATAGAGTTTTGGGAGGACACACTGAAGATCAGTCACGCTTCTATGAACTACTAAAGAAAGAAAGCACTCTATGTTGTGCTGTTATAGGAAATTAATCAACGACGGGACATGAAGTGGAATCAGTGTGATCATCCTGCAGTAGCTTTTTTTCCTGTAACAGCTCGTCCTAAAGTGCTTTAACCCTACAATGCCAATCTTTTTACTTAAAAATGAATGACGCCATGTTTTTATCCGTTGATAGTTGTATAACATCTGTGATACATGTTAGTTCCTGTTCTCAGTTACGTTGTAGCAGCTATTTAAGCATCTCTTAAGGCATTTATTTCTTGGTGTGTTGGATCAGTTCACCGACATGTTGTTGCTGTTTGCGTTTCAGAATCGTCCTATAAGGCTGAGGTTCACAGCTCACTTCCTGCCCCGCCTCAGATGCCCCTCCCAGAGATCCCACATCCCTGGCTGGTAAGATAATACCACATGATTGTCATGATGAGACCCGTGTGTCTCGGATAGGTTAAATTTTATTCGCACGAATCACTAGTATTATTGTTTTAACCTTCGCTTGTAATGAAGACTAAACAAACAAATAGTCCAAAATACTGTAGCTATTAATCAAAGGCGATGTAAATCTCCAGTCTTCAAATCACCACCTCGTCACTGATTGGCTAACTGCTGAAACAGGTCTCAATGTATTCTTCTTATACCACACAACAGCAATTTACCAACGACTGGAATGTTTCAACGTCTGGCGTACAAGTCCCGGTGAATACGCCGTTACTATAGAAACCATAATGTATTAATATAAACCTGTGATTTGCAGCTACATTACTGTCTGCTGTTACAGAAAGTGAATCAACACCTTCTGACCAATCAGAATCCAGAATCCAACAGCACTGTGGTGTACATACTGTCGTGTAGAGCTGACAGTTTATGGCTAGGATATTTGTTGTGCTGATGAAACAGATGGATAATAACTGAGCTAATAACTGACGACACTGTTGACAAATCTATTCGTCGATCACTCGGGCATGATCTATGTCACGAAGCTAAAAGATGGAGGTGAAATAAACATTAATAATCATTTGTGACGCTTTACGTGTTGGTTTATAAAACAAGTACATGGAGACTGAAATATCGCTGTAAACAGTGAGTATGTGCAGTGTGTAATTTATTAAGAGTTAACCCATGAATAATAATAATAATAATAATAATAATAATAATAATAATAATAATAATAATTACATAGTTTGTTTATATAAAATGGAAAATGTCATGAAGATAAAAAGAATATCAAATAAACATAATTACAATAAAGTGACTCATAAGTAAAGGAGGATTTCACTATTAGGAGGAATAATCCATAATCAAAAACAAACATACTTTAACACAGGAAGTAATCAGAAAACACAACTATGACGGACACCGCTCAGAGGAGCACAGTATGGGTGGCAAGACTTTATCTGTCTGTCTGTCTGTCTAGCTATATATCTGTCTGTCTGTCTAAGGGATGGAAACCAATAATAAGGAAGGGGTGGAGACAAGCACACATGACCATAACATAAATAAACACATGTGGAAAACGAAAAACAGAAGCACGCAGTGATCAGCGCGATGGGAAGTGTAACTCGCACGGGGAATTCGTGAATCTCAGGGAATTTCTGGTCAGGAAGTGATGCTAATTTTGAAAGTCTGTGGGACATGCTTTTGCTAATGGGACGCATTTTATCACATTGGACTGATTTCATGTCACGTAAAAAAGCTGCATGTGTTTTAGAGCGTACTTATTTCCAAGTGTATCGAGGAGCATGTGTAGAGGACACACGCACACACACACACACACACACACACACACACACACACACACAAGGGCCGGATCTGAACCTGGACGGTTTTATGGCGTCTGTAAAACAGCAGCCGGACGTGTTTTACACATGAGCTCTTACTCATCAACACACACAACCCTGATGTGCTGCTACACTGTACACATGAAACACATCAGTGTGTGTGTGCGTGTGCGTGTGTGTGCGTGTGTGTGCGTGTGTGCGTGCGTGTGCGTGCGTGTGCGTGTGTGTGTGTGCGTGTGTGTGCGTGTGCGTGCGCGTGTGCGCGCGTGTGGGCGCGTGTGCGCGCGTGTGCGCGTGTGAGGGTTTTGCGTAAGATTGAGAGTCAAGTCAGCCTTGTACCCATGACAAAGCACATGCCTTCCGAAGTCATGTGCAGTTCTGTGACCATAACACACACACACACACACTCACTCACTCACACACACACACACACTCACTCACTCACTCACAGACACACACACTCACACACACACACAC
>JAQMYM010000006.1:20662248-20676461 GCA_030014255.1 Parauchenoglanis ngamensis
TGTGTGTGTGTGTGTGTGTGTGTGTGTGTGTGTGTGTGTGTGTGTGCATGTGTGTTTGCTGTGTTTCTGTAATGAGCTGCCGCTTCAGTTATATGGACATGCCGAGTCAGAGCTGTGTTAATGTTACTTCTGTGCCTTGCTTTGGTTTGCCTGGCTATATACTTTGTGTGTGTGTGTGTGTGTGTGTGTGTGTGCGTGTGTGTGTGTTGGTGACAGTATTCCTTGCTGTCAAATGCTGATGAAATGGGTCCAAAAATTTGCAAAGAAAGGCCACAGGCCTTTTATAATAAGACCTTTTGTGAGCTGTTACTATAGAAACAATAACGTACATTAATGTCGGAGCTGCCGGCATTACAACTTCTGAACGGTACTGTGGTATAAAACATTGTAAACAGACTTCAGAATTTTCTAATTGTACTGATTTTATTCGTTGATACAGTTTGTCCAGTAGAGGGCGAGATTAATTTGTATAGTGCGTGGATCAATTTTCATTTTAATCAAGCTATGGGACATTAAAATCAATGTTAATATCACATCAGGAGTCATGCTGCGTTTGACTTAACTGCGTAGGAAGTAGGAATTGGTCCATCAGTAGAGCAGAGTAAGTGTTATAGATTTGACAAGTGTACATATATGTGTGTAGATTGATGCGAAGTAAATACTTGTATACTTGTACTTGGTATATGCAGTATAACTCATTTAAAGGTAAAGAAGTTTACTTTCTGTGTTTACTGTCGATGCTGTGAGCAGCCATGTTGATGTGATGTCACTTGCTGAACTCTGGGTTGAGGAGACTTTCCTGAGCTTCCGAGTTGAAGGAGCGTCCGTCTTGCTTCTGGCTTTGTTCGAATGGCGTGATGTAAAGCCTGCATTATGTTTGAATGTGTCATTCATGCAGACTGCAGGGAGAGCACCGCTGCATGGAACAGCTCTGACTGCATGACATGCCACCGCTGTGTGTTGCATGGTGGAATGGTGAAGCGTTTGGATAACTGAGGATAGGACTTTACCTGGAGATGGCTTACTACTGTGTTTTTAACTTGACCTGCCCAGAAAAATAATGATAGGCACAAAAACGTCACTATTTGAATTGTTGTGTAGTTAAGTATTACAGAACGTTCATTATTACAAAAACTCTCAAAATTCATTATTAAAAATTCTCAATTCTAACTCTTTATTTAAAAACCATGAATTCGTTTTTAAAACCTCTCAAAATTCTTTATTTAAAATTGCAAATTCATAATTTAAAAACTATAAATTCATTATTAAAACCCCTCAAAACTACCAAAAACAAAATCTAAATAATAATAAAATAAATCCCTTAAAAAGTCATTATTTAAAAAAAAACAAAAAAACTGCAAAATGCATTATTAATGAAACCTTAAGCAAAGTCTAAATTCACTGTTAAAACCTATTAAAAAAATTAACATTTTTATTAAATCACCATGACAATCATTATTAAAAACTTGAAATTCATTGTTAAAAAACTTTCAAAATTCATTATTAAAAAGCCCCTCATAGTTTATTATTAAAACACCTTGAAATTCATTATTTGAATTAAAATCTAAAACCTAAATATCTAAAAATAAAAATTCTTTTAATAAAAACTCAGTCTTCTTCTAATAAGACTAATATTATTAGAAAATAATAATAATATTTATAATATTATTAATAATATACTTTTATTTATTATTAAAATTATAATATTTATTATTAAAAACCTCAAATTCATCAATTAACTGTCAAAATATATTATAAAAAGTATACATATGTTTTTTTTTGGTGATCTGTTTTGTTTTTGTTGTTTTTTCTAGGGGAGCTGTCTGCCACTTTGAGCTCCTAATGAGCACACAGAATTTGTTGTAATGGCAGCAATCAGCCCAAATATACCCAGGGGTGCCAAGACTTTGAGTCTTTGTGATAACACTGGTCAAACTGAATGCAAACTTTGTCAAAAGTACCTACAAATCTGCTTCATACCCTACGTAGTGAGCGTATATTGTGTGTACAGTGTGTAGGAAACAATTGTGAATGCCCATGGCTGCTCAGTGCGATCCTGAGTAACGTGTGTGTGATACAGTCGCCTGAGTGTGTGTTGTGTTTTCTGTGTAAGGTGATGAGGGAGGTGTGTGTTAACGGGAATGGAGCAGTGGACTCTGACGGAGCCATGACCGGATCTTCCGTTAACAAAGCCGAGCTGGAAAAGGTAAAGTCGGGAAAAAGGGTGGATATTCTGAAACTTTACTGGCGTGTACTAGAAGTATTTGATTTGATGTGTGGTCAGCATGAAGACAATAGCATGTGTATGTTGTAAAGTTGTAATGTTTTGTAGTATGTTGTAAAATGTTCAGGATTGTAGTATGCTTTAAATTTTTGAAGTATAATGTAAATTTGTAAAGCTTTGTAGTATGTCATAAAGTTGTGACACTTTACAATATGTTGTAAAGTTTGTTGTAAAGTTTTGCAGTATTTCATAAAGTTGCAATGTTTTGTAGTATGTCGTAAAAGTCTCATGATTCGTAGTATGCTGAAAAGGTTTGTAGTATGCTGTAAAATTCTCAGGTTTTGTAGATTGCTGTGAAGTTTTGTGGTATATTTTTAAGGTTGTCAAATTTTGTAGTATGTTGTAAATCTTTGTAGTATGCGATAAAGTTGTAAGATTTTGTAGTGTGTTGTAAAGTTCACTTTACATATTTTCACTTTTTCTACACAATGGAAAGCCACTGGCTGGGTATTCGTGAATTTGACTCTGTTATTTCATATTTATGAATGTTTCTACTCTTGCAGAAGTTGTCATGTGACAGACCAAGTTCTGATGGAGAGCCCTGTCATGAAAACGGCATCTCAGATGGAAAAGATCCGGGTAAATCACTATACATCATTAAATGTGCATACCTACAATAGATACTCATATAAAACATGCAAAGACCTTAATATTTTTTGTTCTGTCACAATATGACACGCTTTTTCTACTGTGTATTGCGCCATTACATGGTGGTGTGAAAACGGCAGTGTTATACTACACAACTTTACAACATACTTAAAAACATAGTATAAAACATAAGAAATTTAAAACATTGTAAAAATTCTTACAACATAGTACAAAACTTTACACCAAACTACCAAATCAACTTCACAAAATACCACAAAATCTTACAACTTTTTGTAAGATTTACAAGTTCACGACATACTACAAAATGTTACAACTTTACAACATAATACAAAACTTTACAGCTGTTTACGACTTAATGCTTTGCAGTGTGACAAACGCAAACTATAGTAAGGACATGCCTCCCAAAAAGATATTTAAACCTAAAGAGTGAAGGTTAGGGTTAGGCATGAATTAACTACAGTAATCATTATGTCAGTGGAACAGCCTCGCAAAGATAGAAAAGTGTGTGTGCAAGTGACATCATTAGAAAAGAACCTCATGTTAGAAAATATTCATATAAACAGCCAAAAACAAAATTCTACCATTAACTATTAGACTAAAAAAAAAGCTGAGCGGAGTGAAGAATTGCTGCTCTATCAGCAAGTTCAGTTTTACATTTAGCAGCATTAGCAGATGCCCTTATCTAGAGCAACTAGCAATACTTTATAGTCTAAATTTAAAAACACCTCCTCATGCTAATATACTAGCTCAGGGAAACACATCAAGCTAGAACACTAGTAGAGGAGGTGAGTAAACATGAAAGAAAACAAACCACAAAAGATTACTGTTTTTTAAATAGAAAACAGCATTCAAGTGCTTGATGAAGAGCTACGTCTTTAGTGGTAGTTTGAAGGCCCTAGCTTACGTTTACATTAGCTACAGCAGTTTAATATCAGCTCATCATCTGCTGTTTCCGGACTGAACTTGGAGTCTTACATACTGTAAGTGACTAATTTAGTGTCATTTATAGCCTATAGTAGAATGAACGCTGCTTAAACAACCACCCTAAATTTAAACGATGTGCTTAAATCCCTGAGCCGCTTTACAGCGCGTCTCCTGAGCAAAATACTTACGAGCTGATTTTGATGAACTCCATGTTCATTTGACATTGCCGTTCCTCCGTATGAGCGACGCCAAAGACAAGACCGGAGGATGCTCTTTAAACAAGATAATGTGATTCTTTCTATCCAGCCTTCGCTCAGGCGGGGATTAGACCTCTGTCTGTTTCAGGCCTGTGGAATTTCAGCCTGTGGACTTTGGGGAAGAATTGTCTAATGGGGATGAATTCCAGTGCAGTTAGATCTGTGCAGCTAGCCTGATTTGTGTGATTGATTTTCTTGTCTCGTAGCCACAAACTGATATTAATGCGGTATTATTTTTAAAGTGAATACAGATGAACGGCTATGAGTGAAGAGGATAGATCAACAACTTACCAGGACATGTGTTGTTTTTACCGCTTTCCCAGCTGTGAGAGACTCTTTTTAACACTAACCAGCACCTTCTAGGACCCTGGAGTTCATTGTATCACCTGCATACCTACAACCTGGTATTCATTTTAACATTATCTAACCAGAGAAAGGTTAGCCTCATCATCCAGCCTTATCTAATCTCACATCTGTGAGTGTAATGACAGCTCCAGATGTGCCTACGTCACACCGGTGCCCTGCCACCGCCCTCGCTTTGACAAGGAGAAGAAGAAGGACAAGGAGGAGGCAGAAAGAAATGGTCCGCCGCATGGATTCATTCAATTAACCGCATTCTTTCCAGCTCGTGCAACTGCTCGGACTACGTGGAATCAAATTAGTCTGATCGCCGAATTTTTTCCTCGTGTTCAAACAGAGAGAAATGCAATAGAAGCCCTATAAAAGAGGCTGAATTGCTTTTGCATCTGCGTCTCTGGTTTCTGCCCTCAGGCCTGGATCTGCTGCAGCGGGATCAGCGCACACACGAGCTTAGCTTTAATTAAAGAAGTCGCCAGCACAGATGTAATCTTCTTCAGTCAAACGTTGGTTTCTGTGTCCCAGCCTCATCCTTCATCTTCTCTATTTCTGTATATGTGCACTCACTCCAACTCTCTTAGTCAGAGAAAGGACGCATTTTCTTTACAGTGTACTGTACGTGCATTTCCACCATAGTGCAATTGAATGCTGGATTCTGATTGGTCAGAATTTTCTATACCAATTCAATTTTCTATAACTCTGAAAGTATCGAAAATCAGAGGTTAGTATTAACGCACTCGTTCTGAAACGTTATCGTGTCTTTCACAGCCACTTGGGATTTGTACGACGGCACGATCAAATATTAACAAAAATGTTTCACCGTTGATATGGTGAAGTTTTCTGAAAGGAGACATTTACAGGAGTCTCCAGGGTCAGCGCTTTCCGTCAGGGGTGAAGCTGTAAACGTTTCTGATATATTCAGGATAGAGGAGTTTCTGGTTTCTCAGTAACATGACGAGCAGCTTTTTAAAAAATCTTATTAACAGAGCGAGAGAGCGAGCGAGAGGATAAAAGAGAGTCTGGTGATAGAATAGCTGCTATAACATAAGCGAGAACAGGAACTAACTTGTTTCACATTAAATGTAACTATAATCTGATAAAAAGTGCTGTATTTTATTAAATAAAATGTGTAATTGTTGGCTGTGGTATAAGTGGAATAACACATGTCATGCCCTTATAGGAAAATAATCAACTTTGGATTGGTAACTGTACATCTGCTTCATCATAACGCTTGTTTATGATTATTGTCCTATAACAGCACTCATGAGAAACCTCAGTGTTTTATCGCTTATATAGTACATAGATCGTAACACAGAAGTTATGTTTAAATTGTAAAGACTCCTGTTTAAACTTTTCCGGCTCCTCTCAAGGTTTCTTCCTCATAATGTTCACTAGGAATCTAACTCAACATCCAGCTTTCTGTAGCGCTGCTTTGTTATTCTTATAAATAAAATAGAATTGAACTGGAAAACACTTTTAGTTCATGTACGTATTCTGAGCACATTGTACATGGTTTTAAAAAATACTTTATAATATATTCGTGTCTTTGCTTCAACCCTTACAAATCCAGTAATATGGGCTGGAGCATAAGACGTGCACTTCAGGAGCGATCACACAATCTGTATGTTTTTGCCTCAGCTAAAGGGAAGAAGAGCTCAAAGACTGAACAGAAAGGCACAGTGGGGAAGGTAGCAGGGAAGAAAATCACTAAGATCATCAGCCTGGGGAAGAAGAAGCCGTCCACGGATGAACAGACATCGTCGGCGGAGGAGGACGTCCCGACCAGCGGTAAGACCAGAGGACGAGGTTGGAGAGAAGTCAGCTGTGGTGATGATGATGATAAGACCGTAAACATCAGTGAGAATATTAGTTCCTCAAGACAGTTGACACTGTTTAAACACCGTGAGAAGCACATAGTGTGCGCTCTTTCGTTTAAAATGGCGGTTTCGCAACGATCTAATCACTTTGTTTAAAGAGAAAATAAAGACAGGCCGATGAAAGAACCGCTATAAGGTAACGTACGTTAAGTGTAACTATAAATGAATAAAAAGAACGACATTGGTCTTTAACGAATAGAACGTTGTAAGAGTTGCCAAGATGCTGTGGTATACGAGGAATAACAGACTTCAGAACGTGCTGGTGTAGGAAAAATAAGCTTCATCACACATTGATTAGTTTCCCAAAACAGCACTGTGGAGTGTTTTAGTCCTTGTTTAATGTTACCTTAAATATTCGGTCTCTACTGCTGCCAGAATGAATTTGGAATAGTATTGAAATCTGTGTAAATCTTCACTATATAATCCCGTTTTAGTTCCTGCCCGGTGCACGTCTGTTTAAACTGTTAAATGATAGTGAGGAACCGGATTTAAGACTAAAATGAGGAAGGAAGATTGCAAAAAATAAGTAAGTATTCATAACGATTTTGGATTCGGCCTGGCTGTGTGTTGGAAACAATAAAGCGCTGTCTAAGGATTAGTTGATGATGGATTTTTTTGGGTCGCTGAAGAAATAAAATAAAATAGAATGAATATCTGTTATAAATGGCCATTAATATGGAGAAATAAATAACAGCGTTTTCACTAAAGGATACCGGAAACGCTGCTGATGTTCCTCTGATAATGATCTGAATGATTTGAAATCCTAATAGACATTTCTGAAAGAAAAGCTAGCTTTAAACAGTCCTGAACTCTTGACATGGATTTATTTTCGCTTGCTCGGTCACTGCCAGGCTATCTGAACGTGCTGTCCAACAACCGCTGGAGAGAGAGGTGGTGTCGTCTGAAGGATAATCAGCTGTTGCTGCATAAGGACCGGGAGGATCTGAAGACGCACATGGCCTCGCTGCCCCTGCGTGGGTGTGAGGTCATCCCTGGGCTCGACTCCAAACACCCGTTTGCTTTTAGGCTGCTGAGGAACGGACAGGAAGTGGCTGTGCTGGAGGTGAGAGCTTTTATATCTGTTATTCGCTCTGTGGATGAGTTATACACGCTAACAATAACGTGTGTGTGTGTGTGTGTGTGTGTGTGTGTGTGTGCGCATCAGGCCTCGTCCTCTGAGAGTATGGGTCGGTGGTTGGGGGTGTTACTGGCAGAGACGGGCTCGACGACAGACCCTGCCACTCTGCACTATGACTACATAGATGTGGAAACCACGGCAAACGTCATTCAGCTGGCCAAGCAGTCCTTCTGGTGAGGAGCGGAAATCTGTCCTACGTCTCTGTTTTACTTATTATGTTATATATCATAAAGTGTGCAGTGTTTCTATATTGTATAATATAGTATACCATACCGTATGCTTGCTTACTTGTAAGATAGGCTTACATTTTAAAACAGAGGTACTTTTTGCTTTCTCCCCCCCAAAAACAAGAAAGCATGGGGGTACAAACTTTTGCACTCTGTGTTTTTAGATCTCGTACAGTTTTCCTTATAACACTGTTGCATTCCCTGAGTGCTGAGATGTAAAATGAGTCATATATTCTATCTAACAGCTCTATTCCGAGTGAAACCCTGCAGTGTTTACGTGTGTACGTGTTCGGACTCGTCCTGTCTGAGGTCATGGTGTTGTTTGTGTTCCCAGTTTCACCAGTAAGCGTGCCATTTCTCCCAACCCGTACCTGGATAACGCAGTGAACGGTTACGCTCGGCCCTCGGGCGTGGCTCTGCACTATGATGACGTTCCCTGCATTAACGGATCGGTATGGTTTCACACACACGTACGTCTGTTCCTTCCTTCTCTCTCTCTCACACACACACACACACACACACAGGCAGACGCGCGCACACACACACACACACACACACACACACACACACACACACACACACGCGCGCACACACACACACACACGCGCTCACACACACACACACACACACACACACACAACATGAATGTGTGCTGTCTTCTCCTCTCACCCTCCTCTTTCTCTGATTTTTTTCCTCCCTCTCTCATCAATCTCCCTGTCCTTCTCCTTCTCCTCTCTCTATCTCCGTCCGCTCTGCTTTTTTCTCTCCTCTCTTCCCCTCCTCTTTCTCTGTCCACTCTCCTCCTTTCTCCTCCCTTCCTCTCGTCCTTTCCTCTCTCCTCACTGTCTATTCTTTTTTCTCTCCTCTTTTCTCCACCCTCCCACTATCACTTGTCTTCCTTTTCCTCTCTTGATCTCTACTGTTTATCCTCTCTCTTTCGCTCTCCTTTTTCTCTCCTCCTTTCTCCCAATGTCATGTCTCTTTACTTCTCTCCTCACCCTCTACTCTTTCTCCTCTCCCTCTCTTTCTCTCCTTTTTTCTCTCTTATCAATCTCCTCCATCTCTCTTTCGCTCTGTCCCACTTTCCCGTTACCCTCTCTCTCGCTCTCTCTCTCATTCTCTCCCTCCCTCCCCTCACTTTCTACTCTCTCTTCTTTCCCTCTCTCCTTCACTCTCCTCCCCTGTCGTCTTCCTCTCTTCCCTGTCCTTCTCCTCACCCTCTCCTCTCATTCCTTTCTCTCTCCTCACTTTCTCCTCTCTCCTCCTCTTCTCTCCCCTCATCTTCTTGCTTGCCTCTCAGAAGGACCCACAGCTCGGTTCTCTTGAGACTCACTATGAGAACGCTGAGCTCTATGAGAACATGCCTTCCCCCAAACTGGAGACTCGCTCCTCGGCCAAACTGAGCTGGCCACCGGCTTCCTCTGGCCATTACAAAACACCTGTCTCTTCTTCCTCAGCTTCCTCTTCCTCCGCTGCTAACGCTACCTCTCAGGTGACTAACCCAGACTCACTGCTTTAAAACACTTTCTAACCTTCCTGTGTTCCTCTCACTGTCTGCTCAGGAGATGTAGGAATGCAGGACCGAACTAAATTTTCTTCTTAAATACTCATCTGAGAAGTGTGATGTGTTTACTAAATGCACAATATGGGTGTGTGAATGTGAGTGTGTGAGTTACTGACATGGGATTTCAGCATTAACCCCATGGTTTGAATTTGAACGATTCCTCAGCTATCTGTAACCAGAAGTGCACGAGCTTCCTCTCTGGGTGGGAGGGGCATACTCTCTGTCCGCTGTCAGTCAGAATGCCACTGACGTTTGGGAGAAATTAGGGGTTAAAAATAGATTCGTCAAATTCCTTTATTGTATTATAATTTGGAGTAAATGAAATATCCAGGGTGTATTCCCACCTCAAGCCCTGTGTTCCCAGGAAACATTAAAGATTCATTCATTCATTCATCTTGAATGCTATATCCTGGTCAGGATTACATTTGATCTGGAGTCTATCCCGGAGTCTATCCTGGGAAAACCGGAGTGAGGCAGGACACAGTGAAGAAGAATGAATCAATTATTATGCAAAATAACTTATTTATCAATGCAAATATTTACAGATGGTAAAATTTTGATGGGGGTGCAAACTTTTGCACTTTGACTACATTTATAGATCTCTTATAATTTTGACTTCATTGCTGAATTGTAACAATTTGTCATTTACTCACCGAATTATTTTTTTATTATTATTATTTTTATGAACATGTTGTGATCATTAATGAGAGGACAGAAAGTAATCTATCAGCATGTTCCTGAAGGAAAACAAACAGGCTTTTGTGAGCGATCGCTTACAGTGTGTGTGTTCAACCTGTCCATCAGATGAAGGGAAAGAAAGCCACGACGGTCAACGGTCTATCTGCCAAACAGAAGCTGGACAAAAACCAGCCCAAAAAGACCAACGGAACTAACGGCTCCGGGCCGGTCAAACGCAACAATTCAAGTAAGAGAATAATATTCCTGAAAAAAGAACCACGTTTTTGTTAACGTAGTGGATATTTTGCTAACGCTTACCCTGAGCAGACTTCATGTCTGGGCGCATGACCCCACTTATTCAACCGACGGTTTCTTTCTAGGAAAGCCTGAGTGGAAAAATGGTAATTGCAGTTGTGGGTTAATGTTGTCAGGCGTAACGTTGCTTAGTAAACTCATTCACCCCGAATTTACCGCCAGAGACAGGCCCTGAGTCACACGGCTCCACATCTGCATCCACACAAACACTCCCGACGCTAATGGCTCACTCGGTGGTCACGATAATGAAGATTGTTAGTCTCGTAAAAATTCTGTAAAATATATCGCTCTAATGAACTCCTTAAAGTCTGCCTTCCCAGAACCCCCTGCTCCAAGTGGCGAGTCGCCATTTTCGATGCCGTGTATTGAATTTGCATCGCAGGATTTGCCGCACAGAGAGCTAGCACTTCCTGTAGGAAGTGGCGCTTTGTAAAAGTTAAAGGTTTCAGAAAAGCACAGCGTGACGTCGAGCAAGTGAAAACAAGCACGGAGGATATGAGTCTTGTAGCAGTGAGTACAGTGTGAACAACGTCACCTGAGTTGTTGCAGAATTCAGTCAAGACTCACAAGCAGCTCAGATTTTCTTCCTCAGAAGCTACGACAACGAAAAACAACCTCCTCGTCACCGGAGTAACGCCGATCTTTACGTCATCTGCATTACGGATGACAATAAATCTCATCTAGACGAACAAACATGGAGGACAAAATGACCTAAACATGTGAGACTTGTTACCGCGTGAATTTGAAATGTTGACGGTTATGAAATGATGAATCGCAAGGTGTGTATTACGTAATGTCACGTCTCACTTAAACTGTACCTGTGTACGGTCACGTCACGCACGCAGGTCACGCGCCGCGTTCGCACGCACGCAGGTCACGCGCCGCGTTCGCACGCACGCAGGTCAAACTCTTTTCCTCTAAATCTACAGTGAAGACAAACAATCTCCTCCTCACCAGAGTTACTCTGAATTACTGAAAATAATAACCCTCATCTAGACAGCTAGTTAGGCTGGTTAGTTAGTTGATACTAGCTAGGACTGGAGGTGTTACATCTGCTGTATGTGTGTGTCGTAGGTTTTGTCTGTTTTTTTTTATCCCAGTACAAAAAAGGTTATAGACAGCACGTTGCGTCTCAAAGGAAGCAGGCGACAGCTTCAGTTTCTCTGGTTTTTTACATTTTAATCTGAAAACCTGAACTTGAAATGGATTTGATCATTTCGTATAAGATTAGATCAGATGAATAATTTTATTTTATGCAAACGCAAACCTTGAGTTTTCTGGACAAAACGACTACAAAACTCCGTTTAACAAATTGGTACTTTTTAAGATTCAGGAACTCTGTGGAACTCAGCTTCTTGGGAAGTTTTACAGGGGAAAAGCTGGAAGTGTTATTCTGATTTTTCCCCCCTGCAGGCGTGGATCAGTATAAATACGGGAAGAACAGAGTGGAAGCGGACGCTAAAAGGCTCCAGGCAAAAGAGGAAGAGCTGATGAAAAGAAAGCAGGAGATCCGTAACCGCCTCACACAGCTGAAGAAAGACAGGAGAGACCTGCGCACGGCCATCGACAACTGCAGCGGTCAGGACAACACAAACAAACAAATGAACAGGATTAGCCTCTCAAAATACAAGATAAACACTTACAGTCTGTCAGGAGAATCTGTACTGCCTTCAGTGAGAGCATGCTGTATACTAAAGATGATGGCAAAAGTTTGTGCCCCCACCATGATTTCTGTGTCAGGACAAAAGGAAAATGTATCTCTTTATCTATAACTGTATGTTAAAAATCCAAGGTAAGTGCAATCAGACAAGATATCCAGCTGAGGTGTTAATGAGGTATCAGGAAGATGGGTGCAAAAAGGTCCAATATTACAAATGAGATGATCCAAAATTTGTTCAGAGCCAAGTTATTACAGAGCGTTTATTTTGTATATTCTGAAATAAAATGCAAAAATTTAATATATAAATATATATATATATACTACTGGACCGTTATTCTTACCTTTGCTAAGGGATGAAGAAACGTTTGTTTAAATCTGGCCTCTTCATTTTGTCCCCAAGGGGTCGAGAACTTTTGCACACCATTATACGCAAATAAAAAGAAAAGAAAAAACAAGAAAATGATTCGGCTTTGGCCTGAAAATGAAAACAGTGGTGTCTGAACAAATAGTTTAAGAGTAATTCAAGTAACCTGTTCTCAGGCTTTGATGTTTTAATCTGTTCTGTGTTTTGTTTGCGAGTCCATATCCCACCTCCCGACATTATTCCGTAAGTAGTTAGTTCTGATATTCTGAAATTCTGATAAATTCAGCTTCGGAAAACTGCCTGTACAGCAAGGATCTGGAAAGTGAGAGTTCTATTTTTATTGAATTTTTTTTATCATAATGCATAAAACTATAGATAAAACTATACGAAAAATAATAGTTGTATTATGATGATGATCATTATTATTATTGTTATTATTATTATTATATTTTCTGTAAGAGTCTGTATTTCGTAAATGTCCAGCATTTTTGGGGGCTCATTTTTGGAAAATCTTTATCATTTATTATAAAAATTCACAAAGTCAGGATAAAAACACACATGATGATTCTGGTACCTGAGCGCCACCTAGAGGTGCTAAAGTTACATTTTTACATGAACAGGATTTATGGACAGTGTGCTTGGCAGACTCTAGTGGTTGGGTATCAGGGATGCAGCACGAGGACGTAAAGGCGGTTGCAGGGGTAATGAGGGAGCTGGAGTCCTGTCATCATGATGACGTTTAGAAGTAAAGTGTGTGTGTGTGTGTGTGTGTGTGTAGGTAAGCGCTCTCAGGCCTCGCTGACGGAGCGGCTGAAGAAAGTGGAGGACGAGTGTAAGCTAAAAGAGGAGGAGCGAGTGAACTTGGAGCTGGAGCTGACGGAGTTGAAGGAGAGTCTGAAGAAGGCTCTGAGTGGAGGAGTCACTCTCGGCCTCACCATCGAACCCAAGACCAGCAGCTCCAGTCCACAGGTCTGTCCCGGCTGTAGAGTAGAGTAAAAAGATGTTATGATACTGTGTAGAATTAGTAACTCTGGATTGTAGGGTTTCAGCTGTAAGCGTGTATATGTGAGTGTGTGTTGTGGTGTGTGTGCAGTCGCCGGTGCTGGTCAGGCGTACGGTGGATAACTCGCCCATCTCCAGCTGTGACACCAGCGACACCGAGACCTGCTCACTGCCAGTCAACAGCGCCTCCTTACTGCGACGCCAAGTACCGCAGAAGAACCCTCCAGTACGGGGCCATGTGCTCAGGAAGGCCAAGGTGCACACACACACACACACATCTTTTTACACACATCATGTGCAATATCCCCAAGAAATGAATAACACATCAACATTTTCCCCTCATCACTCAATAAAACACAAACGTCCAGGAATATGCATGAATATGGAAATGAGGGGCGGGTCCACATCCTTCCTCCATCTTAGTCCCCGGAGTGAGGAACGTCAGACTGTCAGAATGGGAAATAAGTAATAATAAATAACTAATTTATTGATTTAGTTTGCGTTTAATTAAACATTTAGTAACTAAAAACATAAAAATAGTAAATAAGACCATGTCTAGCTTTATACTTACAGCCATATTCAGCTCCTTATCTTTAATTAATGCATTTCCATGTCAGTGTGTAAACTGTAGTGGTTGATGATAAGACAAAAGTATCAAATCACTGTACTGGATGACATTTCTGTGATATCATGTTAACTTGCAAACTGCTTGTAAGAGAGGAAAAAGGAAAAGGAACACGTTAAATCTAAATGCAATTAGCTGCTTCTTGATCAAAGTTGATCATTTTTTAATCAATATACTTTTATTTAGTGTATACCATGATAAAGAAAGAAAGAACGTTTTTGAATATTTAAAAATAACTATTGAAGAAGGAAAGATAAATTCAATTCAATTCAATTCAATTTTATTTGTATAGCGCTTTTAACAACAGACATTGTCTCAAAGCAGCTTCACAA
>JAQMYM010000006.1:20691735-20704739 GCA_030014255.1 Parauchenoglanis ngamensis
GTACCCCGCCTCTCGCCCCAACATGCTGGGATTGGCTCCAGCTTCCCTGCGACCCAGACGGATAAAGCGCTATAGATTATGGATGGATGGATGGATCATATTGAGGTGTCTGGGGTAGCTTCAGTAAGTTTCTGTGAGTCTAAGCTGCTTTGGTTACTTTTTTCTTTTTTTGAAACAAATTTGTTTTGAATAATAACTTCTAGACGCATTGTGTACCTCTGCCACTGGATGTTAGAAAATTCAGGTCCAGACGGTTTCTGCTTTATTGCCACGCTGCTGTAATAGACGGGTGTCCCGTAAGGTGTGACTTTCAACTTAAAGCATCTTCTAAGAACGTTCATTTCCAACAACCTTTTAGGATAGCATTTATGGCAATGTGATGTCAGTACATTTCTCTAACAATTTCCATTTTCATATCTTCACTTTTGAAGCTGCTGTATAGATCTATGGTAATAGGCAGCATCGAGGATACATTGATAATGCCTTCAAAAACGAACGCTCTTGGAACAGTTTGAAGGCATCTTGCGCGACAGGAAATTTTTTGTCAAGGTCATATTAATTTTAACTTAAAAAAAAAAAAAAAAAAAAAAACGGTTACATTTTCAATACCCCATTGACACCATTCATTTCAAGTTTGACTTGTTTATTTATGGCTGCAACTAACAATTATTTTTGATAACCAGTTAATCTGTTTTTTTTTTCCTTTGGTGTATTTCGATTAATTTGTTAGTTGTATTTTTTAAAAGAGTATATATTATTTATACTATGCCAGCATTTTAATCAGCACTATTACTATTAACTCTTTCTCAACTAGGCTTAATTAAATATCAGTTCCCTAGCTACAACATTACTTTAACATTACTTACTCGATAATATGTTACACCATAAGAATATCAAATGCTCATGTCAAACAAATGTGACACTCAAACTAATGCAAGGTGACGATATGGACATCCTTTACCGCTTATCATGTTATCACATTCCGCACTTATTGCGACTGTGAGTCTTCTCTGTATTTCAAGCCCTAATTTGTTCATATTACAGACATTTTGAAAATGAGGACAACTTAAATACCTGCCTGTTTTCCTCACTGAAACTCTGATGCTATATGTATTTCACTTGCCATCTGTGTGTGTGCATGCATAGCAAATCATTTAAAGTTTATATAATCAACTCCAAAGTTTTGGGGTTGACTAAGTTTTTATCAGAATGGATACCTGATGACTTGACAAACGAGACACTTTAGAAATATATATTGTATTTGCTGAAAATATCCAACTGTTCATTAGCATTACTTGGTCAGAAAGACTTCTTACAATCTAATTGATTCAAATAGTGTGACTGCTCACTGTGCAGAACTACACGACGTGAGTTGGGCTTTGATGTTAGAAAACGTCAACATTAATTTGAGATCATGTCATATTCAACATTGTCATATAAACCTCTTGACCAAAGTAGCAAGAGATAATATTTTCTGATGGTCTAAGAAAATTATATATACAACTATAAATGTGTGACGCAGAGACAAATATTTGATAAGGTTGGAGAAAACGCTTCCACTGCTTCTGACATTCCCACAAATGAATGATGATATTAATCACTTTAAGGGACAGGTTATGTCATGAGGCCAGCAGTGTAATGTAATGTAAAGAGTTTCCATACTGCAGAGAAGGTTGTACAGTTTTCAACCATTTCAGTCAAATGGGTTTTTATTAAGTGACCCGTCCCATGCTAACTAATCAGTTCTTTCAGCCCTATTTGTATTTTTCTCTTCTTGTTGAACAACCAGAGAAAGCACAACAGCTCATTGCCAAATGTTGCTCTTTGACTCTTTTGTCATTAAATGCACTACCTCAGGCACTTTTTATCAAAGGATAATGATTATGGCCAAGTCTTTCCCTATGCAGGAATCTATATACTCATTTATGTTCGTGTTAATGCACTTCACTAGCTAGCTGTTAATGTAAGTCACTAGTCTCAGTTTAGCCTCATCAATTAGGATTTCTGACTGAGCTGCATGCTGGAACTTCTATTCGCCTAGTGGGCAACCTAATGTATTTATGACTTTACCTTCTGACTACGATGTAACCTATTGCTCACCTAGAATTAAAGATGTTAGAAAAGGTTCATCATCACTTTTCAGTACCACAGAAGAACCTAAGACAAAACATCTGCACCACAACTTAATTAGGTTAACAAATAAACATGTGTCGGATTTGGTAAACAAATGTGTAAAATGTTAAATGAACATGTCCGGTGCTTTTCCTTTCTGTGTCCATGATTTCACAACACAGAACACCATTCCTCCTCAATAATAAAGCTCTTTCCGCCACGAATGTTTACATGACTTTTACCATCTTGTTTAAAAGCATTACGTTGCGGTTGTTCTGTTATTGTACACTTTTTTTTTAACCATCAACATGCCAGGGTTGTCAAAACGAAATCACCTCTTGGACAAAGTATTGTAACTGTAACGAATCTCCTCATTTCCATGGTGTGATTGTATTAAATTTAGATGTATTGCAAACCTGGCAACTGAAATGAGATAATTAGCTTAGAAAGCTGTCTCCAGTACCTCTAATTGCTGGTCATGCTAACTAAGCTTTATTCCTCATCATAGATGAACATTACTTTTGCAATTTGGTATGAAGACATCACAAAAATGCTGGAAATCCCCATAAAACCTTTGTTCATATTCAGTGCATACAAAATGGTTCTTTATGTAAAACCCTGTCTTAAATGCCATTGGGTTTTGATAATCCGAGATAACGAGTTGAATCGGATGTAGGAAAGTTTGCAGTTGGGTCCGAACCGTCTAAACTAAGAGCGTTATCTCATGCTCCAGGCCTGATCCTGATCAGCATGCCGTCACGGGCTATGAACAGCTGGAATAGGTGAAATCCAAATAAACAGATATTCTCAGAGCTATAAATCTGTAGCATCTGAAAATATCTGGAGAGTGAGGTTTGGTGTTCCATAAGGATCCGTTCTAGGACCGCTGCTTTTCCTCTTATATGTCGCCACTGGGTACAATTATTTGCTAAAAATTCTAGGAAAGAGCAATGGAAAATAAAACGAGGGTAAGCCAGGTATTACACAGGAGACCTCATTGGACCTTTAGCTGTTAGGCTGAAGGGACAGAGTGCATGAGTAAAAGAGAATTGGTACAGCCATATTTAGCTGTCATTACATGATTCCCAGACACTTCTCATGCGCTTTTATTATCTTTTTATTGCTTTGGGTTGAAGATATGAAGCAGGAGCTGTGTTTTGCAGTTTAATGCATATGAAGATGTATTCAGCATTGATTCAATTACTTCAGGTGATCCATCTTGCACTCCAGGAGCGAAACAGTGGAAGAACAATAAACGCTTCAGTTTGACTTGCCTCCAGAGAAAATACTTTTGCTCCATGGTTGAGCACGCGTGTCCTGATAAGAAGTCAGAACGAAGTTTGACTGCCAGACAGAGACCTTCGAATAAGATAACAGAACTTTAAATGGATTGTGATTCTTTTCTTTGGACTCTTCCTCTCTGCTGATGTTTTAAAATATGACCCCTATTTCCACTCCGTTAAAGATAAAGGCGGTCTGACGGTAGAGCATCTCCTGGAAACGGACAGGAGGGCTTAATTCAGACCTTTTAAAACATAAATACACACAGAGAAATGAATGAAAGTGTTAGTATAGGGTTTGCCCTCAAGTTGAGTGTGTCCACAGGTGTTCAGATTTATGGCAGTATTATAGAGGGCATCATCTGCCAAGTCCACTCCGCCTGCTCCACTATACTCTGGTTGAAGCTCCTGCCCGCCAGGCCTTACACTACACGTCCTGCCAAGCCTTGATGAGACATTGCACATTCCAAGAGAAAATATTGCACCAAAGCTGAAAAAGTGTATGTGGGTTGTAAATTTTCAAATGGAGCATGCTGAAACAGAGCACGTTGCACTAGCTTGCATCATCAGTGAAAGTCGTCATTATTTACTGATGATATGCCTTATTTAATCTACTCTGTGAGATAGAGATAGAAACCTTAATGTGATGTAGTGTAATGACCAAAAATGTAAGCTCTGATTCAATTCTTCTGATTATTCATGCTGGATTGTCCAGTCTAAAAAAGTAAACAGCAATAGTTGTACTATTGAACGCAATTATTTTTTTCCAATACATCACTAGATGTAGAAAAACCAATAAAACCAACAAATGGCAGAATGGTTTTGTTTTCTGGAGTCCATTTGAAAGTGCTATAATAATTTTTTTTCATGCTAGTACATGCAGTATGTGCTCTCATGAGTTTTTCAGTTGTCAGTATCTGACTTGGCGCTAGTTAGCATTAATAGCTTTGCAGGATTTATGTAACAATGCTAACTAGCTAACACTGATAGCTCATGAGAGCCCATTACAAAGAAAGACAGAACAGTGAAGATTCCTGATGATTCTCATGATTTTGTAAGCCAAAATTCTTGTTTGTAGTGTTATAACTTCGATCAGACAGATGAACATCCATCTCATGCTAAAATGCTAACACTAGGAGAGAGAGGAGTTGATGCCTTCTCTGTCAAAAATGCAGATTTGCCAATGTGGGAGGGGGGTGGCTTTGTGTGCTTGGCTGGGAATGGGAGGAGAATGGGAGTCATTCCAGTGTTGTTGAACTCCATCTCTTGACTAGTTGTTGAACTCCAATCTTGAGTAATACATAATGTATTTAATATATGCTGCCATTTTGGGAATTTCAACCACTTAGTGTAAATTAGTCTAAATTTAGTGTAATTAGTCTAAATTTAGTTTACCATGTGCATGAAGTACCTCAACTAGCTCCTTTCAATGTGCAGGAGTAGTGAGTCCCCACTCTGAGCCCCTCCCCGGTTTCTGAACTTCTCACCTTGTCTCAGTAAATAAGCCCGGCAACCCTATGAAGAAAGCTCATTTCAGCTGCTTGTTTGCAATCTTATTCTTAAGTTAAACCACATTATTATGGAATACCTTGAACAAAGGTATGAATTCTTTCTCTGCATTTAACCCATCCAAGCAGTGACTACACAAGTGAGAAGTGAGCGCACACATACCCAGAGCAGTGGACAGCCACATGCTACAGCGCCCAGGGAGCAATTTGGGGTTTGGGCACTTCAGTCGTGGATGCAGAGGGAAAGGAAAGTGCTGTTATTCACTCCCACACATTCTTCCTGCTGCTCCTGGGAATCGAATTGGCGACCTTTCAGTCCCAAACCTGCTTCTTGAACCTTTAGGCCACGGCTGATTTATTACCCAAAGTTCATGACCATAGATGAGGATATGGACATAGACTGACTGGTAAATCAAGAGCTTTGCCTTATGGCTCAGTTCTCTCTTCACCACCAAGGTACCTTCTTGGTTCAGGGCCATGTCATGGAAGAAGGGCTTGAGTGGTCTAGTGATCCACAGGGATATTTTAAATGCTCCTGAGAGGGTCTCTCAAGGCCAACAGGCCTGGGGTGAAGATCCAGACTAGATGATCCAGAAGACCTTTATGAAAAAGGGATAAAGAAAACTGTTACCCTGCCTGGAACAGGTAAACCAGGCCTTATCTCTGGAGCCAGTCCTGGGGGTAGAGTTTGCCGGCGAGCGCCTGGTGGCTGTGTTGTCACAACTCGATTTGGCTCCAACCAAAATGGTGATGTGGAGGAACCATGTGGGCCCACCACCCACAAGGTCCAGAGTAGTGGTCTGGAGCAGCTTCTGCCATGCTATCGGTGTTTTGGAGTCTGTCATTTTTATATAATCCTTTTACAAATCAGCTGTCCGATGTCCACATGCCTGATCTTTTCTCCCAGATTCTCCCAGGAATTCAGGCACTCATTCATTCCCCACAGTCTGTATTAGTACACTGAAGTATAGGATTATCAAGTATTGATTCCAAGATGATTCCAAAATTCAGTGTTTTGCCATACTACTGGGAATGGTGCCATCTTACTGGTGCCATCTTACTGGTGCCATCTTACACCAGAGATGAATTCAGGAACCTCATGGCTACAATTCTTGAAGACTTATTTCCAATTTTCACTGCCTTATCTGCCAATATATTGGTCATTCTAGTCCAAGGTGCACACAGTGAGATGCCGAAGAAGAGGGAAGGATGCCAGTGCACTCATGCATCTCTGCCAGTATGGCCTCTGTAGTACTTTACCAGTAAGATTCCTCTCCAATGTATGTTCACTGGGCAATAAAAAAAGATGAACTCCAGCTACTGATGGAGAAAAACACAGACTTCTTTTTCAGAGACCTTTTATGAAGACATCAAGGCAGTGGACTAACGAGGCTGTGGAGAATCTGCAGACATGCCTGTACTGTACTGCACTGACTGGGAGGTTTTCAGGACTGCTAACAACTGCCTGGGTGAGTACACAGATGCTGTGACATCGTATAGCAGTGTCTGTGAGGACAGCTGCATACCATCATTCACCAAAAGGAGTTATAATAATGACAAGCCCTGGTTCACAGCTAAACTAAGGAAGCAAAGATTGTAAAACAAAGTATTTGGGACTGGGGACAGAAATAGTTTCAGAGCGTCAAAATACAGGTTTAGCAAGGCGGTAATGGAGCTTAAACATCTGTACTTAAAGAAACTACAACACCAGTTCTCAGCTAATGACTCTACTTCGATCTGGAAAGGGTTCATGCAGTTGTGCAACACCAAGCCTAAAGCTGAACCCACAATTCATACCTATCCAACAGCTTGTACAACCTCTACTGTCACTTTGACAAACAAAAGGACAGTCCTGTTACCCACCCACTCACCAATCCGGACTTTCAACACATTCAGCCCCCCCCAGCTCCACCACCCATAATGCAGCAAGGGCCTGGAACCCCCCCTCCGCCAGACTGGATAGCAATGTAACCTCCTCCTGACCTCCTCCTGGATCCTCAGCAGTTCGACGCCAACAGGTTGGTAGCTGATGCAGTTAACATGGCACTACACTACTTCATCCTTCAGCCCCTGGATACTACAGGAACCTACACCAGGTTACTCTTTGTGGACTTTAGCTCCGCTTTCAACATCATCCCGACTCTGCTGCAGGACAAGTTCTCCCAGCTGAATGTGCCTGTTTCGACCTACAGGTGGATCACTGACTTCCTTTCTGACAGGAGGCACCAGGTGAGGCTGTGCAGGCACGTTTTGGACTATCTCGGACCATCAGCACTGGTTCCCCTCAGGGATGTGTACTTTCTCTGCTGCTTTTCTCCTGGTATACCAACAGCTGCACCTCCAGTCACCAGTCTGTCAAAATACTGAAGTTTACAGACAACACCTCCCTCTTCAGGGTCATCTCAGGTGAGAGAATGGCAATCTCGCAACCTGGTGCAGGGACAACGACCTGGAGCTCATTACTTCTAAAACAGTGGAGATGATTGTGGACTTCAGGAGGAACCCAGACCCCCATCATCCTGGATAATTCCACAATGGACACTGAAGTCTTTCCACTTCCTAGGAACCATCAAGGACTTAGTGTGATTTAAATATCAGCTCCCTTATCAAAAGGAGCACACATACAAGGGGATGTATTTCCTGTGGCAGCTGAAGAAACTCAACCTGCCAAAGTCTCTGATGGTTCACTTATGCTTCTCCATTATTGAATCCATCCTCTCCTCCTCCATCACCATCTGGTACATTGCTGCCACTGTCTAGGAAAAAAGGCAGACTGTAGCGTGTCACCCGTTCTGGTGAGGAGGTGATTGGCTGCGATCTGCCTTCTCTCCAAGACCTGTAATCCTCCAGAACCTCGAGGCAGGCAAGAATGATTGCTGCTGACCCCTCCCACTATGGACATAAACTTTTTGAGTCAGCCCCCTCTGACAGGAGGCCACGGTCCATCAGGACCAATACCTCACGGCGCAACAACAGTTTCTTTCCATCCGCAGTTGGACTACTTTTAAAACCTAGTACTCCTATTCTGTCACTCTACAGTTAATGTGTTTCATTAACACAATTATTCAAACCATTAAAAATTTGCACACTGGACTCCATTGCACTCTGCCACACAATTTTCATATTATTTTCACACTTACATTTTGCACATACCCCCTACATATTTTGTACACTCTGTAAGTAGTTTTTGATATGTTCCTATTTGTGTAGTTTTTATATATTCCTGTTTTTCTTTTGTACAATTGTTTGCACCATTACTCCAAGACAAATTCGTCATTTGCGTAATAACTTGGCAATAAATGTGATTCTGATTATTCTGAGAACTAACTGGTTATACTTTATTACATTACATTGGGCACCACTTTTTAGCCTCATGGGGTAGGTTTCTGGGCAACAGAACATGAAACTGTAATGTTTACATAGCCAATGGGCATGAAATTGATTTTCATTTGTCCACCCATGATCTTTGAGTTAATCTAGGTTAAAGGTTAAAATTACATGGTGCAAACTAGTCATATGGCTACAATAATCAGAAAGACCAACTTTCTCCTAACAGATTTAGAAGCTTATTAACTTCTTTACCCTTACAGTTTTTTTCCTGAGCGTTTTAAAACATAGATTGTATCTACAGAGGTGGAACACAAACCATTAAAATGTCAGTAAAAATGAGAACAAATATAGATGGTACAGAAGCATAGGCACACGTGCATGTAGACAATGCACAGATGCAGACTACTACATAATGTGTGTATGTGAGTCATGAATATGTGAGGGGGCTTCTACCTCTGCAAACTCGTCTCTCTCTGAGCCAAACCACATTCCTGCAGCAGCTGCCATCACCGCCATCTGCATCACTGACGCTGTTCCTCTCTGCTTGGCCGAAGAATTTATTTAACTTTTGCTTTAGAAATATTAGACAGAGAAACACGGACTCTGAGGTTTGTGTCTGCTTTCCTGCTCTCCGCTCTTTTACATTTGATCATTATGCGCGGTGGTTTGGGGCCTCTGATTTGTGATGTTTTTCTGCCATTCTTAGCGCTCTTGTGGAACGCTGCGTGTGCCCTGGCACGGCCCGATCTGGCTGCCTGAAAAGGACATGAAAGCCAGGTTTTTCTAAACACACATTCTCTCCAGTGCATGAAGAGATATAGCAGGGATTTTAAAAAAAAATGCCTCCTTTAAGAAAGATATGACAGAACTACTGGAGGAAAGAGTCAGGACAGCATAAATACACACATCGTTATAAAAACATACCATGGGGACATGCAGAAAAATAAAATTTTCTCCCAAACTTAGATAGCATCTAGAACAAGATAGCATTTGATAGAATGGAGGCATTCCATCCTATAAAAATATGTCTATGATTTTATGACTTGAGGTGATGACTTCTAGCTGGACAGTGACTGGTGTGGACGAGGTAAACTCAGGACAGACGCATTTCTCATCTTTTTCTCCAAAACTCCAAAATGCATTCTTGCATGAGAGTTATGCTTTCTTTCCGTTTGCCTTGGTCGTGGAACGTCCTTTATTTTCTAATGGACTGAACGGCAGCGTCCATCTCTTTGATCCAACCCAGATGGACAGAGTGTGCTTATCACTCCATCTAAAGAAATCCATTCCATGTCCACGGTTTGTTTTTTATCCTCAGAAAACCCACTTTTTAAGATATCCCTCTCGTAATAAAACTTCACAAATGGCGAATGGTCATGGTGATGGACGTGTTCACAGTTGTGCCTTGTGTTTAGTGGCCTTGGCTGTAAGTGAACTTGAGTATGACCTCACCATGTGTAAATCTGACCGTGACCATGGTTATGAGTGCCATATAAATTAAAATGATTTGAGAAATGTTCTACTCCCAACACCAGCCATCCGGTGACATGATAGATTATACTTGTCCTACAGATGACACATGATGTTCTCAATGTATAGTGTATGTGATGGCAAGAAAATTGAATTCAAATGCAGCTGAATTATTTTCATGCCTTCATTCTAATTCTGTTGTATACAAGAAAGCATCTTCACAAAATCCTCAAATTATCAGTGTCAAATAAATATACAGTTTCTGAAATAACAATTAAATAACTGATATGAAATAATAAATTGATGTATATGTGACCTTCAGCAAAAATAAAGAATTAGATATACTCCATCCTGGGTGCAGACTCAAGCATTCAGTCCAAGTGAGGAAACACCTGAACTGTCAATTCAGCATCTTTCTTTAACACTTTCAGTATGTCATTGCACTGTGACAGTAAAATGCATGATTTGAGCAAAATCAGACATCGGGGTGTTTTGGCTAATGTTGAGGAAAGGGACAGACTCCGAGTCAAGGACAATGACATACTGAGAGAACCCTAAAAGAGTTAAAGGTAAAGGAGCAGAGAGAAATCCAGAGATTGAGCCAATGACCGAGAGAGGCAGTGACAAAGGAGTGGAGAGATACAGGCAGAAGTGGCATGGAAGAGAGGAGAGTGACAGACAGATGCAGAATACATGTGAGACAGACGGAAATGAAGTAGAGGGGAGAGACAGACTAAAACAGAGTAGAAGAGATGGACAGATGGAAACAGTAGAAGAACATGATGGAAACAACGCTGAGTAAAGAGACAGTAACAGTAGAAGAGAGAGGAGAACCCGATGGACAGAGAACAGAACAGAGAAACAAAGACAAAACTCAAGAGAGATACAGATGAAAACAGTAGAAAGGGAGGAGGACAAAAAAAGATGGAGAAGGAAATCCGATGACTAAGCTGAGGAGAAAAACGCACTGAGTAGAAGAGGGAGACAGAGACAGCACAGGGGAGAGACAGACGGAAACGGAGTAGAAGAGAGAGATCGAGACAAAGCTGGGGAGAGACGGATGGAAACGGAGTAGGAGAGTGAGATGGAGCCAAAGCCAAGGAGAGAGATGAACAGAAAGAGTAGAAGAGCAAGAGAGAGACGGAGACAAAGCTCAGTAGGGAGACATGGAAACAGTAGAGGAGAGAGACAAACAGAAATGGCATAGGAGAGAGACGGAGACGAAGCCGGGGAGGGAGACCGCCAGAAAGAGAGTAGAAGAGAGACAGAAAAAGCCGAGGAGAGAGACGGACAGAAACGGGGTAGAAGAGAGATCTGAAAGAAGAAAAAGCAGATGAATTACAGCTTCCTGCGTCCTTATTACATAAAGAACACTTTGAGACTCGGCATTCGTATTGTCCGTTTCACCGGCCATAAATTGCTTCAATGTCCTCCTCTTCATCTTTTAAAGCTTAGCATCCAGGCGTAACAGTACTGCTGTTGTACAGAGATCCTGTTTTCTGTTATTGTTTATTGATGTAAGCAGAATGCCTTTCTTTAATCGAGCGACTATTGTTAAACCTTCACTGTATAATCGGACATGGAGAGCACACGTTATCACAGTTATAGAATCATTTTATACAGCAGGAAGATCTATTTTTTTTAACAAGTAGATTTTCTAGTATTGCATAGTAGATTCTGTTGTAGTCAGATCAAAGGTGGTGAAAAAGAAAAATGTAACCACAAAGCCTAAAGACCAACAAATTTCAAAAAATTGCTTAGGTCTGTGTTCATGGAACCTTCAAAATCACCTTCAATTTTGTCACTTCGCTAGAATAAATAATCCAGGTCTATGCAGGACGCGTACTTCTGGGAAGTAAAGCGTAAGTAAAGTGCAGTTGGTCACCCATCTAGGACTTAATAATATGTATTTGTGTGGAAGTCATTCATTAGAAATGTTAAAATAATACATCAGGCTTATTGCCTGTGACCCAGACGATGGTGGTTTTGCTCCATTAATCCACATAAAAAATATTACAAGATTTATTAAATCTCCATATTGCTTTAAGCTCAGTTTGGAGAAAAAATTCTCTGTGTGCTTGAACGGTTCGTCACATGAGCAGCATGAGGTTCTCCATCAGCACGGGTCAGTTTCATAGACTTTAGGAAAAATGTCTCCAGAAATCTCGGTATCTCTTCAGACATTTTTTTTTAATGTTTGCACGGCTCATAATCAACGTTCAGCTTGAGGAATGTGTGTCTCACAAACTGCACATGGTCCGCTGCTAAATAATGACCCGCTGGAGCATCTATGCAAGTCAACTAATTATTCCAATATGGAGCAGAAAGCAGATTTCATCATCACAGAGGAAATACCTACTCCTTTGTTCTTCGGTTTCATTCTGCGTGTGTTTCTTACTGACGGTAACTTGGATTTCTTAGCGTGCTAGAACCAGGGTCATGAGGCGGATCTGAAGCCTCATCACATGCTGGGCCAAAGCATTATCTCTCCATGATCATGCTTCCCAGCTAGATGACACTGAGCTTCACAAGCACTCTTCAGTGAACACAGCTTCAGATCGGAATGGAGAGAAAAGAAAACGGCATGATGGAACATCGATTAGGCCTTGGTGGAAACATTTACTCAGTGCAGGTTTTTGCCAGTCCACTTATAGATGAGGAAAGAAGGTGAAGGAGAGGAAAGAGTGTGGGACCTCAGGATGGTGGAGGTTCCCTGTAAGATTTCATGACCAGCCTGAATACTGGGGTTTTATTGAATGAAATTGAAGTTAATTACCATCACTACCTAATATGAACTCATTTGCAGAGTATGTAATTTTGCTGTGCTCTTTCTGTGGTTTCTACCGGACCGAACAGTACAGCTTGGTGAATTAACCCAGACCCAGGACATTCTGTATGTGTGTCAGTTTTCCTTTTTAATAACATGAGTGCCTTTTGTAAGCACATTGTATATAATTCTTCCACACATAATTATTAATTACCTGTTAACATGCTCCGATATGCTTGCAGAACTGATATCAGGACTGTAAATGAGCCTAATGAGTTATTAGCTGTTACTATCCTCATTATAAAACTGATGAAATTATATAAACTGTGGATGCCGGCGCTCCGTGTTGAACATTATAATACTTATTGAATTCTTGTTGGGTGGCACGGTGGTGCGGTGGTTAGCACTGTCGCCTCACGGCAAGAAGGTCCTGGGTTCAATCCCCGGGTCACCCAGGGTAACTTTCTGTGTGGAGTTTGCATGTTCTCCCCGTGCATGCGTGGGTTTCCTCCGGGTGCTCCGGTTTCCTCCCACAGT
>JAQMYM010000006.1:20707771-20720872 GCA_030014255.1 Parauchenoglanis ngamensis
TAACTCCCACAACCTTTTCTAATCTATCAAGGAGAATAGTATGATCAATGGTGTCAAAAGCTGCACTAAGGTCAAGTTAGCAATATTGCTTTTTAAACCTTTTTTCTTTTTTCTTTTCATGACTTATGTTAATTGTAGTACTCCATTAGTGATGGTAATGATGAGCAAATCAGCAAATTTCATATCTTCAAATGTTTATTCATTGTTCTGTGGAAGTAAACAATAGTTCCTGGGGTAAAAAAGCAATAGAAAACCAGAGAATAAATGAGATATTATGCATTTGGTCATTGGATAAACATCCAGTCTCTGAAGAAACAAAAGGAAAAAATATATATATATAACTTAACGATTTAAGAAAAATTAGGCTATCATCAACAGTTCCTGTATTTTTTTATTTATTTATTTATTTTTTAAAATCCAGTCTATAATAATTTAAAGATGTTCTGAAGTATGAATGCAACAACTGCCTTTTGTCCTTCATCATCTTTTGAAAGCAAATATTGTCCGGGGAATAATTAAACCAGACCCGAAACAAATTACAGTACAGAAACTGGCAAATAAAAGTTTCAGGTTAAAAATGATCCATTCTGGATGATGGATGTCTTCACTCGCAGCATCTTCCTTTCACCTTGGTCCATAAAGTTCATTGTAGATTCAAAGCATCGTAGAATTCCCTCCTGAACAAAAAGGGAGGATGTAAGCTTTCGTATCGTGTTCTGAGGTGAGACACTCTTACCAGCAGCATCAGTGAATGGACTGGAATGTTTTATTTGACAAAAAGGCGTGCTTGTGTTCGACTGGATTGTGAGTTTTTGAACACCAGGGTCTGTAGAGTTCCAGGCTGTGAAATGACCGTTTGAACAAACTTCACTGGACGTGAGACGAAGTGCATGCAGCTTTTGCAAATAAATCTCTTTGGCCTTTCTCACCGTGAGACTGGTGCGGTCTCGCAGACGTAAGGCCAGAAGACATGAAGAAGAAAAAAAAACATGCAACAGTACCATAGGATATACATGTACACATCGAACAGTACACACAACCTTCATCTTGTACTGCTGTCTTTCATAAAGTGGCCCTTCATCTGTTCTGTTTGCATACATATGTAAGGAGATTATTCCCATTCAAGGCAGTACTACATGATCTTGGTAAACAACATCTTTGCTATAACAGATAAATCACAGCACAAACACAAAAAAGTTTATACTTTCATTCAGTCGGAAACTGAAATAACACTGAAGTGGTGTTTCTTTTCAGAAAACATAGATGTCTGTTTCTTACGTCTTGTAAACATCAATTTGAGCCTTAATTCCCACCAGCTGCAGGTTTGTATAATGTGGGCCAAGATTTCTGCTTCTAAGCAGGAACATGTGAGAAGACAACACATTTATTCCAATATAATACTGATAACAAGGTAAACGTCCATTTTGGTCACGACCCTCACTGTTTAATAAAACAAACCTTGCCAAACATCGAAACTTTGGAAATTTCTAGAGAAATTTTTAGAGATTTGATTTCAGTTTTTTCTTAGTATGGAGTTGCATATGGGACTTGACTTGGGATTCGCCAGTCATTGCACGGGAAGTGGCTTGGAGCTAGTCTGTCATCTTTACTTGGGACTTGAAATGGAAATTTGCCTGGAGACTCGTCTGTCTTTACTAGGGACCTGAATTGAGACTCGTACGTCTTTGGTTGGGGCATAACTTGAGACTTGTCTCTCTCGACTTAGGACTTGAAATTTGTCCGTCTTTATTCAGCACTTCACTTGAGTATTGTCATTTCTACTTGGAACTTGACTCGATTTTAGGCTTGTACGCCTTGACTTGGGACCCATCTTGACACTTGTACATCTTTACTTCAGGTCTGTGTGAAACTTGTACTTCAGACTTGCCTGGAGACTTTGCTTAGGACCTGACTAGGAGTGTGACTTCTTTACATGGATTTTCAGATGTCCATCTTCACTCCATTTTTGCTTTGCATGTGACATGAGACTTACGTCTTTACTTGAGACTTGACACTGTAATTGTAGTCTGGAAGTGACGTTGTGCTTATCTGTCTTTAATTAGGATGACTTGAATTCCTTTTTTACTCAGGACTTGAGACTTGTACATTAGACTTGTCTGTCTTTACTCAAGACTTGAGAACTGTCCATCTGTACTTGGGACTTTGCTTGAAACTTGTCAAAACTTGCTTGCATGTCTGCAAATAAGAAATTAATTTAGGGTGTGACGTCCATCTTTACTTGGGCCTGGGCCTGAGATTTGTACTTCAGATTTTCAGTCTTGACTTGGGACTTGTCTCTCTTTAATTGGGATTTTACTTGTCCATCTTTACTTGGGACATGACCTGAGACTTGTCTGTCTTTACTCAGGACTTGACTTTGGAATTGTTTGCCTTTACTGGGGAAGTGAATTAGTGTTTATCTATCTTTAATTAGCATATGACTTGAGATTTCCGTCTTTATTTAGGACATGACCTGAGACTTCTACGCCTGTACTTTGGGCTTGTGAGTTGTCCAGTTCTAATTGGTACATGACTTAAGAACGATACTTCAGATTGATCTGTCTTTACTCAGGACTCGACCCAGGACTTGTGTGTCAAGTTTACTTGAAAAATGGTGGTGTTCCCACCTCGCTCATTCAAACTATTGATTTTAACATTTAACACAAAGTAGTTTTTATTTGTCAGCTAGTTTCCAGAATGGGAGGCTGCTGTCAGTAAGTGTAATAAAAATTGGCATGGCTGGCACATGTGATTGCTGAATGACTAGCATGTGTTTCTGCAGGAATCAGGCTCACATTACATTAAAGCACCACTACATTAAACAGTTGATGCTGACAGAACTTTCCCTGGTGTTGGCAGATAACGGATAAATTAACTGTTTAAAAGACAAACCAGTATTATAATTGCAGCCACATGTTATAATTACAGCCTTATGTTTGTAAGAGTGTGTATGCATGGACATGTCACAGCAATTTAATACCATGTGTTTTGTATGTTGGTTCTTCACGGTAAGCAGACAAGTCTAAAGTGGGTTGTCTTTTCTTAGAGGCACTTAAGGTGCTTTTGATCTACATCCTGGAGTGTCCGAGTCTGGATGTTTCTTAAAAAGGAAATACATAAAAATCCAAATGTAACCCGGGTGTAGAATGGCACAGTGTTGTTTAGCATTAGTTAGAAAGCATAGACCGTACCGAATGAATGATTTGCAGCGCATAAGCAAAACTACATGCTCATTTATGCCTGGTTATGTTGCTACCTGTTGGAACAGTACTGTAGGTTACTATGTTTTTATTTACACATTATTTTAGGCACTTATTAAATGCTGAGTCTAAAGTTTAAAGCCTATCTGGCTAACATAACTGTTCTGCCCTACTGAAGCAGAAGAAAAATGTCTACCAGCCAGATGAGCAGTAGTTAGGTCATTAGGTCTAAACATTAAACCAAATCTTGACAAAGTATGAAAAACACAGTTACCACTTTTGCTATCGTCGGGCAGCTCTAGCTAGCCCAGTCCGATCTCACGATCCACAGAGCAAGCAATGCAAACTTAACACCTCGGCCTAGTTTATATTTGACACGTGACATCGCGTACAGATGTTTTCGCATACTCGTCGGCGTATCTTATGTACATAAGCAAGATAAAAAGTGACCTCCATTAGATTCACTAGAGCCAAGCTGAATTGCAAAAAGTTTAGTTCCTTCATGCGCAGGGCTGTTAAATGCTGAGAAGCTCTTTAAATCTTTCCACCACGGTTATTATTGTTGCATGAGCTGCATCTCAATTTTAAACGCTGACCTTACATACAGAGGTATTTTATAATCTACAAAACCTGGAAGACTGGTATGCAAGACAAAACACTGGGCAGGTTTGAAGGCTACATGAGGGGTTTTTAAAATTCAAACTCTAAGGAAAAGTGGAAACCGGTTAGTAGTGTTACTCTAACTGTCTAGAATAGTACATGAGTATGCAATTTGAGACACAACGCTAGTTTATTTAGGCGGCTGTGGACAGTGTCATGTAATATAGCTACACGGTACTTGTATTTGTGGGTACGTGCATAAGCAATGCTTCAAATGACCACAGGATATGTGCAGCAGCCATCTTGCCTAGACATGGTTAAAAGCAAGTACAGGTTTTAGAAAGCACAAACGTTTTCAGTGTATGCTTGCTTATGCTTTGGGTAGAAATTAATAGCTAGCCCCTCTGTGAAATTGCTTGACCGATCGATAGCAATTCTAAAAGTAAAAAAAAAAAGCCTTAGGGCTATTTAAAATGGCAAGGTCAGTAACCTAGGAAGTAATGCTAAAGTTATACATGTTGTTGTATTTGCTTGTATTGATCGTGACAAATCACTGACCAGATCCTATCATGAAAATGCTGTAAACATGACACTACATATGATAATCGTGAACTCTGGGCACTGTATAAATATGAAGCGAAAATGAAGAATCTTTGCAAAAGCTCCAGAAGCCGCACCGGGGAACATATAAAAACCGTGCACTTCTCCTGTTTTACATGAAGGCACTTTGGCATGATAGAATAGAAATTTCAGAGTATAAAAAAGGCGTATCAAAATAAGTTAACAATGGAAAAGTGTCTCGTTCTGCAATACTGTCATCATCAACACTTCTGAAAAGCGCTTGTGCATCAAAAAAGGCACAAACCTTACAACAACAACGAAGTGCTGCATTTCAGGGCACTTTAACATCTCAAATTAAAGTACAAAAAATATCATAAGTCTACTTCATATTCATAAGTACAACAAAATATAAACAGACACAAATATGCAGATTCCAAAAGTAAAGAAAGTCACGTCGTATTGTTTTCCAGATGCTAGTACTTGTTCATGATGGGTACTTTGACAGTCTTGATTTCGGCTATATGGGAGGATTTCTGGATGATGCAGCTGGTGGTGCCTGCAGGAGCCCCATCTTTAGGCTTGGCCAGGTTGGTCAAGGCCATGGCTGCATTGATTTCTCGCCAGTATGTCTCATCTTTTCCACGTCCTTTTTCCTTCACCATGATGATGCTGTAGACACACAGAGTTACATAGACACATGTGTAAGACCGTGAAACACCAGCTATGATGTAGTATATGGGTCTTAAACGTAGTTTCTACTGTTTGTGTGGCTTCACGAAATAATTTGTATGCAAGTGCCACACCTAATTCCACATGTGTAATGTGCTTATCAAGTGTGTCTCCAATTTGGCTGCGACCACACCACTATTAATGACCTGTGAGCAGTTAGTTCTGTACCCAAAATATATATATTCAACCTTTTGTAGGTGTTACAAACTGGAACAGAAATGGACTTAATTGGAATTATATGTCATGGTTCTACAAAAATAGCAGATGATATTTTGGATCAACATAGTTGCATGGAATCAACATATTGTGTAAAATTATTTACAAATTAAAGCCATGTAACAGATGTACTTGCACAGTTATCTGTCCTCATTTGTGCAAACTAAATTAATTCTGGTGCAACCAGTTCACCATTACAAGTTACATAATTGGTTGAATGGAGTCGGCCTTTGTGCAATTAAATTGTCATGTGATATAAATATAAATGTAACTGTTCCTGTTATATTTAACTGTTTATTAAAAAGGACAAGTAAAGATGGGCTTATACTGAGGAGCAATCAAGAGACCACGGCTCTGAAGGAGCTGGAGAGAGCCACGTCTCCGATGGGAAAGGCTCCTGAACACGCCACAAAAAGAAAGAAGAAAGCCAGTATTAAAAACAGCTTTTTAAATTGTGTAATGTAGAAAAAGGTTCTCTGGTCAATTAAGCCCAAAATGGAACATTTAGGCCTATGTTTGGTGGAAACCCAACACTGCTCATCATCCTGAGGTTACCATCCCTGCAGTGAGGCACGGTGGGGGTAACAGCGTGTTGTGGGGTTTCTTTTTAACAGGGACTGGGAAACTGGTCAGGGTTGAGAGCAACACGATGCCAAATAATGGGCAGTCTTAGAAGAAAATCTTTAGCGGTCTACTTGAGCCCGGGGCAGTGTTTCACTTTCCAAAAGGACAGTGATCCTAAACATACTGCCAGTTTTTTTATTCTGTAGTCGTTCACAACCGAGGATCTGCAGCGAAACTTGATGAATGCCGTTTACCAATGGTCTCCATCCATCTTTCAGACCTTGTGCAATTTTGGCAACAAGAATGGGCAAAAATATGAGGATCCAGATGTTTAGCCTTTGTGTCACAATTGGAAAATATTTTGCACCTTCAAATATTAGACATATTATGTAACTGAAATGGTAAACACCCAATTAAAGTGCATTTCAGTTCCAGGCTGTAACACTACAAAATGTGGAAAAGTTCAAACAAGGGGAGATTGCAATGGAAAGTACATGAACAAGAGCAAAATAATGCTGGTTTAGAGCCATATAGCTCTCAAATGGCAAAATAAATAAAAAAAAAAAAAACATTTTGAGTTGAGTGGATTTCGATCAGGTTCAGGTCAGTAATTTTTATCATTTTAATCATGAGTGCAGCTAAGGCAGTTTATTCATCATAACCTTGGGCAAATTTTGGAGAAAATGAATGACTAATAGTGCTTAAATCGTGCTAATAGTGCTCTAATTTAAAAATGCTTGCTTTATATTATTATTTGTTAGTCACGCTTTGAGCTGGACACTGGTAATGCATGTGTGTTGCAGTCTAATCAGCAAAATATACTACTTACTTGTCACATTTAGTTGATCCATGATCCACAGCCTCTGCAAACACAACATCAGAACAAAGCGAAGTGTTAAGTGCAGTTCACCTCAGGTTAATGATGATGGATTGCATAATAAAATTCATTTGGAAGATGTGAGAGGGCGGGAAAGATGAAAGGTGTCAACGTAAAAGGGGAATAAATGGTGATTGTTCAAACTTTGATCTTGAGAAGGATAATCATGTGAGACACACCATATGAATTCATCGTACACGGATCGTTCCTCGTTACATAGATGATAATAGCTGACCCCACCCGTTGAGACTGACCAATACAATGGCTTAAAGCTGGCATATATTTCATTTGTATTTGTTTCCATGGCTTGCTCTGTGGCTTTATCCACAGCTGTTCCAACATAACATCTCACATCCCAAGCCTAAAAAGTCTGAACGTGTCCTCTTGGGAGACCTCAGTTCTCGCCTTCTCATTCATCCCTTCTCTTTTCTCTTGGATCAGGACTGCAGCACGGAGCATTCGGACCCTGGCCAGACTCTGGAGGAGCCAAACAGCACCTAATCATCCCCAAAGTCTGGCTTGCGCTACTGCTAATCTCGTTCTTCTCCCTGTTTCTCCTCCAAAAGGACGGCACATGTGCAGAGTATGTGTCTGCGCACACACTGATACCAGGCCAAGTCTGCCTCAGGTCAATATGAAGCTGATTACCAAATATCCTGTTGTTCTCAGTGCCTTAGAGGTCATGGATTTACAGCACTAGGAAATGATGTTGTAGCCAAGACACCTCTTAACTACCTTCTCTAAATATCTCCACCAACTATCTTGAAAACGTGTGAATATTTGTTTTTTGTTATTGGGTTGTTTTTTTTTGTTTTTTTTGAGTGAACACTTGTACATTCCTCTGAAATCCTTGTTGAGGTTTCCTGCTGCCTGGATGGAAATCTTTATTTCTCTCTTTCACACTGTCTTATCCATCTTCTCCAGCTCGCCCTGTGTCTTTCAGCAGGTGACTTAGTGTCCGATCTCTTGTTCGTCTTCCAGGTTAAAACCTCTGAGGCCAAGGATTGTTAACAACGATCATCATCAGCTGTTCCGTCTCCAACTCATCGGAGAATTCAGAATCCTTTTCAACTCCTAGATAATCCAAACCACATTTTACTGCATAAAAAAGGTTTCAAAATGCTACAAAATGCCGCTCGTGCATACTGCACTGAAGAGCAGTGCAAACATTGTCATTAGTTATGAGCCGTTTCTGAACAAAGACGCTGTGTTCTTGTTTGGAGAAGAACAGCATGAGAGAGAGAGAGAGAGAGAGAGAGAGAGACGCACACTGGAACAGACCACAGTCCACCATACGCTCTCTCCGGCAACCTCAACTCATCTCCATTCAAAACACTCATTAAACACTACGTTAGATCAACGTCCATAAAGGCCCTGAAGATAAATTAAGCCCTCAACTGAAAATAAACACAGGACTCATAATTATCTAAAATGTCAGAGCATGTATAAACATTTCTTTGGTCTAACACTTTAAATTTTCATCAGCGTACAAACCCTTTTTCAACAAATGCACACCAGCGGTGTTTGATTTGCAAGAAACTGGGATACATGTTGAGGAATTGGCCATTCTCTAAATCAATAATTTGCTGTTTGAATAGTAAGAAAAACTTCCTTCTGATGATGCATCATGGGAGTGGAAGACAACAGTCATTTTGTGGACGGCTTTTTATACATGAACACAAAAGGAAACCAGAGATGAATGTTAACGAAAGCTACTGACTGATTCTCCAAGGACAGCATGTTAACATCTGCCTGTGTTTTCTCACTCTCGAATCTGACGGATTCAATACGCTACCACCAAAATACGACACTTAGCGCATTTGACGGACGCCACTATCCAGAGCAACTTACAGAAGGGTCTTGGAGCGCCCATCATTGCCACACGCATGCTAGTACAATCCAGTCAGGACCTAAGAATACTAGTTAGTTTGCTGTATTAAACCCTAGGTGTTAGTACAGCAAAAAAATTTTTTAATAAATTCCATGGTAGTTTTATTGTAATTAATGCTCATTAAAATTATTAATTATAAGTTAACTAAGATTAAGATTTTGCCTTGCTATTCTTCCCTGATCAGTTGCACATACTACATTACTCCAGAAAGGCCCTAAAACAAACTTCACCCCTTCCAAGAAGAGGACAGCTAAAATTAATCATAACCGGCTGAACAAAAATGCTTAAAAAAAACATTACAAAAACTAGAAAAATGTTGCTCTAAATGTAAATTCTGTCAACAGATCTTTAAGACTTTGCTTTACTTTTTGTATGTTATAGATGATAGATATTTAAATTAAAGAGTTATACATCTAAAATGAGTGACTAAAGGGGGAATCTAATTTTACAAGGAGATTTCGTGTCTTTTTTTTTTTTTTTTTTTTTTTTTTTTTTTAAAGCTAAAGGCATCCCCTTGTAAATCAAACCCATGTCAGCTCGCACAAATTGAGATTTGCAGCTCTTATACCGTGGAGCCAAAATAAATTCAGTTGTTTCTCTTTCACTGCACCTCAGAGAAACTGGACATCCAAAACCTGTTCTGTGTCAGAAACAAAATAATTCGCTTCACAGTTTCACAGGCCATTTAGAGCCTCGAAAATACTGCATGATAATTGCTTTCTTTTTTTTTTTTTTTTAAATCATGCTTTCCAAGCAGCCTTTTGAATAAGTGGAATTTTTTCTGTATTCACAAAGGCGCTGTCATTTTTCAGCTATAAATAACAAAATACAGTAATAATAATTTATTCTAAAGTCCAATGTATCCCAGCGCCAGATAGTAATAGGACTTTTATTAGGTCGTGACTCGTACAGCACGATAAGATCAATACGATTTTCCCTACTGCTTCTGTGCTCCTGCTTCAGTGGTGAAGCCTGTGTTTATTCTTACAGTAAATGCCAAGTTTATGGTTATTCATAAAACAAAGGTTGCTTTCAACAATGCAAATATTTAAGCACGTGATCATGTATATTTTAAATTAAAAGAAGCATCAATACTCCATTCTGCGCTGGGCTAAAAAAGAGCATGTCCTTCATTTTGGATATTTTTGTGTAAAAGGTAATGGTCATTTATTAACACAAATTCTTTTAAACGTTCATCTTAATTCAGTCGCACCTAATGCATAATGTTTTCTAATGTTCTTGGCCTCCTTAGTATCGCAAGTATATTTGCAATGTTGACATTTTATCCATAAACCTGTAGACAATGCGCTCATTGAATAGTTACATCAAATGCTAGTTTGACCAATAGGTATGTGGACAACTGTTGGTTTATAAATATGCAGGCTAGTGCATAAGTTGTAGAACAAAATCATTTTATACTGTATTGATATGTACATTTAACCAATTCTTTTTTCCACTTACATTAATTACATGTAAGTAAATAAAAATGAGAGGCTGTTGAATGTGGCCTTAGGGGCCATGTCCCCATCAACACACACTCATTTCTACTGCTTTGCTGTCCCATCAGGGAGGGAAACGGCGCCAGAACAATTAAATACAGACCCTCAATGCAGTGTCCAAACTCTGTTGCCTAAAACATCTAAAACTCAGATTTTTCAAAACAGCAGCCATGCCAACAAAATTATAAACCCATCGTAAATCACCTTACTCTGCCTTTTACTATTGAGCTGGTTCCGTATTTCTTCTTTTCTGCAGTACGTGTTCTTTGCTACTGGCTGCGAGTGTCAACGCTCCGGCTGCATTATGCAGACGCTGGGGGATTTGGAAGCTGCTCTGTAAACCGGCCGTGCAGGAAAAAAGAGCAGGATGGTGGTTTTCTGGTAAAGCAGGTCCAAAATGCTCCTGCACACTTACACCATCGGCATCGGAGAGTGAGAAAGATGAGTGGGGAAAAAACCCACCATTTTAATACAAGAGTGACCACACATCACTGGCACCAATGAACAGCAAAAGAACAAACTGCTATGAATTAACCACCTAAAGGAACACCCACACATTCAATATAGTAGTACAGAAACGCACTACACACACGACAAACTGTAGAAACCTTAAAAAAGAAATTATAACCACCAGTAGCAAGTATCTGCGAACGAGCCGGATGACATTTCTGAAGTTTCCGCACCTGCAAATTGTCCATCTCAGGTAGACCTACAAAAGTGAGCACTACAATTCTGTACACTTTCATCAGGACATGTGACCTGAGCTCAGGCGCCCATGATGTTGGGATTAAAATCCTGATTGAAATGAAATGATTAGATTCACTTTACAAAAAAACAAAACAAAAAAAACCTGTGCAATGTACAAAATAAAAATTTACAAAACCCCTCTCACTTGACATTGTTCATTCCAGCTGTACGTCCCGAACTCCCCTTCACCCATTCAGCCAGGTGAATTCTTATAGCCGTTTTTAAACCTCGTGCTGTCCCTCAGATCAACACAGCGATGAAGTGATGCTGAGCTCCAGAGTAAGAGGTGAGTCAGTGATTACTCAAACATGGAAAATGGACCTGTGTCTTACTCGTACGGAGGTTTCTAACCCCATAAAAAACAGATTTACTGCCAACTGATAGACTGTCAAAACATGATTCTTCTTTTTAAACAGCAAACATTTCCAGTTAAGTAGTTTATTTTTTAAATAGACGATATTAGTTTAATAAAAGATATTCAGGATCAATCCATATCTGTTTTAAAATAAAGAAAACACTTTTTATTTATGTAACGTAAAATATGATGTTTTATAATACTGGTCTATGTCCGGAGTTTTAGGTGCATATTTACTTCAGCCAAGAAGGTTATGTTTTCAGTACGGTTTAACTGTAAGCATGGTGGCAGAGTGTAGCAGGGGCCAAGCAAGACCCCATTAAATTTTGGAGCACGTCGGGGTGACGAGGCGGCTCCACAAAATTAGTTTTACTTTCAATAACGTTGTGAGATACGGCATTTGGTCTTGGGGCTACGCTCAACAATGCCATACATCTTAAAATCCAGTAGATGGCAGAAAAGTGCAATGGTGACAACTTAGCCAATGTAGAAATATGATGACTCCGTTGGAAATCTAGCCATACATATAAGGTGGTTGCGGTTGCAGATTTGCACATCACAGAAGAGTCACCTGTTGTCCTTGGTGGAGGTCGGCGCTCTCCAAGTGCCCTTCTAGTTTGTCTGGTTTGACTCAAAGAACAAGTGACAAGACTGCGCCATAGAAGTGTCCAGGTTGATAAATGGTTTAAATTTGTTGAACCCACATCACCATCCACTTGATCCTTCTTAAGCTGTGATCTTGGCAAAACCTGTGGTCGCTTATGGTGGAACGTTTCTCTTCAGGGATTTGAGCCAGAATGGGATATTGCTATGTCATCTGTCAGCCATTCTTTCTGACAGGTTTAGTTATTTCCCTCACGTCTTTCCTGTTCAAATCCTCACATCCCCCCCTGCTGGTGTGGCCCCACACCGTTACGTGTGTGGCTGAAACAAGTTTTAAAATGCTGCCTTTTTAAAAATTTTTATTTTCCTGTTAAAAATGAGGAAAAAGCTGAGAATTCAGGACTTGCATGTTGCTTGTTGCTTTATATTCAACAACCCGTGTTTTGATTTCAAAACAGATATGGACTGAAAGGATGCTGCACAGACTAGACTCCTGAATCATATGAATTTCATGAAGGACGTGAGTATACAGGAAATCCCTGAGCTGATGGAGACATTCCTGCAGCCACATGCCTGTTCTTCCACTCATGCTTGTACAGCCGTGAAGGTTGAGATGACATGGCATCAAGACTGGCATTGCCTCGACTTGTCCAGGACTGGAAATGCACTCACACCCACCCATCCGTTCATTCATCTCTCCAGTGGATCAGGGAGAAGTGACAGGTGGAATCTGGGCAGGATGTGGAGTCTTAGCCAGAAGGTCTTTAAGCACTTAAAAGTTGAGACGTACCCCGGTCCCGTCCGGTACAACACTGTCTGACACCAAGGGTCCAAACCTGACATCATCTCCACTTAATAAGAATATAAACAGGTGACATGAAAAAGAAGCACCATGATTTTATTTAAGGTAAAACTTTACAGATTAGTATAAAATGGGTCATGGAATGGTAATAATATGTATATAATATACCCCTGAATAAATTCATCTTCTACTGGTTACAAAATAATTAGTAATTGTTAAATTAATTAGTAAAAATGTCAATTAATACTAAACAATTATTCCCTGTACCATACATTGCAATTAATTAGGCATAGCACATTATCAGATCTCTCTAGAGCAACACGAAATCCCTGCTTTTATAACATGAATATTGTTTTTAAATATTCAGGTGAAGTTTAAGCATTTGATAATTTGTATGTATATATATATATATATATATATATATATATATATATATATATTTTTTTTTTTTTTTTTG
>JAQMYM010000006.1:20733726-20755041 GCA_030014255.1 Parauchenoglanis ngamensis
CACACACACACACACACACACACACACACACACACACACACACACACACACACACACACACACACACACACACTGTGGCTGATCACAGTCTACCATACACTCACTTCAGCAATCTCAGATCAACCTGATGCGTTAGATAAACTTCCATTAATGACCTGAATGTTTTTGAAGATGTTTCTAAATAACAAACGCTTCAATTTCTCACATTTTATCTCTCTGTGTAAAGTGAGAGCTCTAATGTGCATGACGTCTCACTGGCTTCTCAGCACTGCCACTGCTTGGTCCTTAGCGAGGGACAGGACCTGCTCATAATTATAAACTTTAACCTGAGAGAATACAGTACGTATTAATTATGTTTCAGTGGAGTGGAATTTTCCCTTAATATCACTGGATAAAAGTGCATAAGGGTTTTTTATAAGGCTGAAACATCAGAGAAAGACTGCTGATTTTGTCCTGTTTACCCTCAACCATTTAGGCACTTTGCTAAACTGGGAGCTGTGGGTTTCTCTGTAACTCAAAAGCAAACATCACAGACATTTGAGATCATAAATCAGAAGTTTAAGAGATGATAAATCAGATTTTTGTGACAAGTCAAGCATGAGATAATAAATCAGAATATTGTGATAAATCAAATAAGATGACAAGTCACAATTTTTAGAGAGTAAACCAGAATTTTGAGGAAAGTCAGAACTGAGATATGTCAAGCTTGAGATCGTAAGTCAATATTTTGAGATGTGTCTGATTACTGAGATAAGTCAACATATTTCTGCTGTCAAAATTGTTACGCAAGTTTTTTGTGTAAAGTTGGTGGAATTGGGCTTCCATGTGTAACACAGACACAGTGAGTGCTACTGTAATAGACAGAGTAACTAATGCCACTAAGCACGACTCTCACACAGTGCGTACTGTGAGACACTATATGAACTCTCTGACCCTGACACTCGCCTCCTCTGGCCTTGATAGCTATCTCCTGTTCACTGCGCTGCGGCTGGTGTGAAGGCGTGTAACGCAAGACAATGTTGCGTCTACATCTCCACTCCTCAGATAGGACAAGACAGAGATAAGGAGAAACAAATCTGAGCGAGAGTAGGAGCATGAGATGATTAGTAAAGGACTGATATCAGTGTGAGGTCTTCAGCAAGACAAAATATGAACTTATATAACCCCACATAAGAGCTGTAGGTCATTTGTTAAAAAGAAAACAAAACAATGAAAGCAAGTACTTGTTTCATACAGTAACCGACTGTATTATTAATACACATACTTCTCAGAAATATCACAAGTATAAACTCAGCAAGACTCACACCAGCTGCATTAATAATTTTGTCAACAGAGAGTCCTCACAAGGATAGTAAGCCAACTGTTTGCGTGTGTGTGTGTGTGTGTGTGTGTGTGCATTTGGACAGGATTAATTTTAAATGCTGAGAAGATGGAATTATTATTCATTAGAGTGATTTTATTCCTGTCTGAATCATTAATATCAATCCTTTTTTTTTAAAGAGTGTGTTGGTGTCAGGAAACATTCCAGCATAATTTACACACTGTAATGTCTCTTGAGTAATATATATACACAGTCTGACCTGACATGTTGGTAAAGATCCACTTTTATGCTGTGGGAAATAAGTTTTCATGATATTTCTGTAGTATGTTGATGCTCTAGGAAGTGCATGTTGTATTGATTTAGGCCCAAACCAAGCCAAAATTACTGCCTGAGCACAAAAACACCAAACAATAAAATACAGAAAACATCCAAAAGGACTTCTCAGAAGCGTGACACTTCTCGTGGTCTGAACCAAGGAAACATGTGTATGCACTTAGAAAAATTTGACCTTTAGAAATTTAGGGTTCTTGGGTTGACCCTCTAGGAGAATCCTTTACAATGGTGCAAACTGGGTGCTAGTTCTTTGGCTGGTGCTGGTTCAAAGTTTGTTTATATTGCAAACTTTTTAAGAACCGGTTTGCTTTTCCACGGGTTACAGAACCCCATCACTGTACCCTGTATACATCTCCACTTTCACTGTTGCTGCTTCAATTGCATGTCCAAACTAAACCTCTGGTTTTTCTTCATCTTTGGATTAGACAAAGTAGATGCTATACTAGCTATGTTTTTTTTTTCTTTTTTTAAATGGCGGTCACGATAATACCCCACCAGCTCCTGACGTTAATGGTTCTTAGTTCTAGACCAGCAAATTGTTTGTGCTCCTCTGGAACCTGTTTTTCTTGGCTGTCAAAATGCAAAGAACTGGTTTGAGATTAGGCACCGGTTCCGAACCAGTGCTCAAACTGCCCTGGTGGCAAAGGGGCATGGAAGAACCATTACGACCCAGTGTTTGCTCATCAGAACTGGCTCCAACTAGAACCCTTTAGGAGGAGCAGTATCCTTAATTATCCTTTTACTAACATTTTTTTTTTTTACCAACAGTTTACAAAGTACCCAAGCTAAATGCTGAACGACTGACAGGTTCTTACTAATAAAAATAAATGACCAATAACAACCAATTATTTGAAGATTGTACCATACACTTAAGGAGGGTTCATTGTATAATTATAAGTTACTAACTTGCAAAGTAGTTTCTTACTTGGAACTCTAGATAGCACCTACGTATCTATTATTAACTCCAAGTTGCACAAACACAAACTCTACAATGAGTGGCTACATTTAAGGTCAACACAAACAATACATGATTACATATGTCCTCTAGCAACGAACATATATACAGAAAACCTGTCCTGATCAGAAGGATATTGAGTTCAGACCCCACCGCTACCAACTAACCACTAACCCCACCCTTGAACAAAGCCCTTAATCAGTCAATCAATCAATAATTAGTCAATTTCACTGATTACTTACAGCAATCAAAACTCTGAAGTACTCTGCATTAAAATGGCTGTGATGGAAATCTCATAGTCACTGTTTTATTTCTAACACAGTTTGCATGTGAGTGGTAGAAAGGAAAAAAAAAGGACACATCTGTAGCAACTTTCCAATAATATGCCAACCACAGAGACAACATAGACACCCTGCTGAGGTTCCACAGTTCCACCGCAGTTCCACACAGCAGCACCCAGAGAACACATCCGTGATCGTGTCTTACCTGTACGGTAGACGAAGTTGGCCTCTGTTTCTGAGCAGGAAGGCGAAAGGAGATCCTCATCGTATTCATTGGAGCTGAAGGAGCCAGAATGGTTCCTCCTGCGGGCGTCTGTCACACCATTGGCCACCATCACATGGCGCAACGAGTCATTCAGGTAGCGGTGTAGCAGACTGCTCTTGTATTTTGGCGGAGACACATAGTCCTCAGCCAATGAGGCCTCTGCAGCCGCCCGAAGGCCTGCCCCACCGCTGCCCTCTTTTTTGATGACGCTCTGGTACATGGGCTTGCTGAACTCACCCGTCTGGGCTCGAGCAGCTGGGTCACCATCTGAGGATGGTACAGAGATCAAAGGGAAACACAAGTGTTCAGTGTTTAAGCATCAACTACTGTAGCAACAACAACCAGAAATAAATCAGTGCTAATGTAGTGATCAAGGAAATGTAACACAGTGGTCAGATGGAGCGTTCAGCAATTAATACTACAAAACTGTGTCATTTTAAAAAGTGGGGACTGAGTATGTCAGGAATGTTTGGAAAGATAGTTTCAGTTAATTAAGGGGTTCCTCAACAGTTCTGTAGATAGTTTGATAGATGTTCTTGGATTTCAACTCGAAGAACTCATTATGGAAGTAGACAGGATGTTTCTAATGGTGTAGCTTTCTAAAAGGGATTCAACATGAAAGAGGAACCCACCAGGTCAGGGTTCTACATAGACCCTTTAAGAGTTTCCCTTGAGAGAAAAACAATCATGGTTCTAGTACATTTCTAAAAGTTGCTCAATTCAATGAGAACCCCACCAGTTCAGTGTTCTCTATAGCTCCTTTAGGGTTCCCCCAGAGCAATGAGCCATTACAATGCTAGATGGAACTCTTTTGTAATGATGTAACTTTCAATAGGGGTTCAACTTGAAATAATTTTAAAGTGAAACCCACCAGTTCAGGACTCTATATAGATCCTTTAAGGATTCCCACAGAGAGACAAACTGAAGAACACTTTATGGTTCTAGATGAAACCATATAAATTTATTCCCAGTTCAGGCCTCTATTTAGGCACTTCAAAGCAGTGGTCACAAACACTCTTTCTTGAGACCTGCCTTACTGCAGGATTAATCTCCAACCAAAATCTAACATACCTGTTTTAGTTGATCAAGAACTTTTTAAGGCAATGACTAGATGGTCAGGTGGGCATGATTATGGTTAGAGCTAAAGTCTTCAGGAAGTTAGATCTCCCAGAACAGGCTTGGTGACTTGCTTTAAAGGCTTCCCCAGTGAGACAAACCAAAAATCCCATTAGAATTCTAGATGGAACATTTTTTTGGTCTAAAGTTTTTTAGCTTTTTATAAGGGGTTCAAATTGAACATTTTTATTTCCACAAGGGCTGAAGAAACCCTTACAGTCTACGAGTGTAACTTTCTAAATAGGTGTTCAATTTGATATCTTTTGTAAATGAGAACGCTCTCAGTTTAGGGTTCTACATAGATGTTTTGAAGGGTTCCCACAGAGAGACAAACTGAACACTTCAGTATGCTAAATGGAACCTCTCCTTTTCTAATCGTGCAGCTTTCTAAAATGTCCTATTTGAAATATTTTGTGAAAGATAAAATCTAGGGTTCTGCATAGATTCTTTAAAGGTTCCTTTTTGAATGGAACCTCGTTCTCCCAAAGTGCATTCATACCCTGAAACTGTCTGAGACATTTTCGAGTGGATTAAACCATCTGGATTGGATTGTGCTGAATTAAAAGGAAAAGTCCACACGTGGAGGACATGCTGTAAGTGAGACAGAGAGTCAAGATATGGTGCTGAAAGACTCAGTTCCTCCAGCGAGGCCGAGTCAGAACCAGACCGACGCACGGATCGCTTCTATGCCAGGTCTCCTACGGCTTTTGTTTGGGACACAACACTGTGTCGTCCTGCCAGAACCCAATTATAACCTCAGCCTCTGCTTATCAGAACCACATGCACGTATCAGAGATCCTCAAACAGCAGCCATTTTCTTACTCTGCCTCTCCTCGATGCAGCTCCTAGAACCTGGGTCCAAGGGAACCACACTGGAAAACACACATGTCCTGTCCTGTTTATCTGGAGTTCAGTAGAAAGCAGTCATTTCCCATGATTCAACTCAGCAGCTAGTGTCCAAGAACCAGCTGAACTTATAGTACTCTCTGAACATCTCGTAATAAATCATTAATAAATAATCAGTGTATTATATTTGATATGAAAAATGCTTCATATTTTTTAATGCCAAAGAAACCCAGGAACTTTTCCACATTTTTACCCTCATTAAAAATACCAGGATCTATAAATATCTGCACAACCGTATTATGGATTAAATTTGTTTACTTAATTAGTTTTAATAATGTTTTTAATTCACTCTAGGCTACGATAAAACTGAAGATCATCTGGTGTGAATAGCTTGTTTCTCAAATATTAATGATTTCAGGGAGACAGGCCAATAAGAACCACCAGTGCTGGACAGAGTTATGTGGTGTTGGTTTATAAATGAACATCTCCCAGCTGACTGATGGACTCAGTGTGGGCATGTGTCTGCTCTGGAATGGGAAGCGCTTGCTCATTAAAACCGTTACTATTGTATTATGTCCAGACTTCAGCTGGAACTTTAGGCACGACTGTGACCATAAATGCCACTATGTGTATCTGTACCTGTTTATTGCTCCAAATATCTGCATCCAGATTTAAACCTCAAGTGGGCTTGATCTAAAGAAAAAGCTTGGAATGCCAGTCCCGATGCTTATGAAGAAAGGAAAGACGACAGGAATAGTGCAGCTCCTATACGTATCTGCGTTTGTAAGTTTATGACATATGACCTATTCATTGTGAATAACATATTCATATTAATTTACATTCTGGGAATGTGTGTGTACCTGTATATGCATGTTTGTTCTTGAATTCTTGTATACAGTTACCAGTTAGGAGTTTGGTAAGTTTTTATATTTGCTATGCATTTCATTTACATTGGATAAATGTAAGCAAAGCAATAGTAGCGTTAGGGTCTCACCAAAACCCTAACCCTTAGCTACATTAACACAATTGAAATACCTGCTGCACCAGATTAACTAACGAATTGCACGAGCACAAACCCTCATTTAGCATTAAAAAACCTACTGTTGGGATTTACTAAAGATGTAATGAAAAGGTAGCAATGGAAAGACGTGGACACAGTTATTTTTGTCGCTAGCTGTAGGAGTTTCCCTTTCAGACTGTAAAATTTGGGGGAATGAGAAGTGTTTAAATGGATCATGCAATGTGATTTACTAAGGTTTGCTTTAGTCAATTTACTGCTAATTGCGCCAATATTTAACATGTGGTAGAAGGGAGAGAATTTTCTCCAGTCATGTAAATTTATTAGGAATGGCCGAGGAAGATGTTATCAGAACGTATAGATTGCCAAAGCATGTTATTCTTAATTTGTTGGAGGAAATCAAAGATGACCTGGAACCTCCAAGTAGCAGGAGTCGCTCACCTGCTTGCGACCCTACACTAATTTGCCCTGCTGTTGGTGGATTGCATCGGTCATTAAGAACTGTGTCTATGTTCATATATTTGTGCATTGTTAGTAGATCACCCGCAGAACTAGCCACTCCCATCAGCACTTTTTTTTTTATTAAGGCTTCGTGCTAACTTGCCCTGTTTAGTAAATCTGCCACTACGATAGTTAGTTTGTGTGTGTGTTTGTCCGCACCTTCTGAGCATGAGTCATCACTGCTGATGCTGAGTCTCTCGGCGTTGCCCTGTACATATTTGTTGTAGAGTTTAATCCTGAGAGCCCAGCTGAGGTCCGGCTGCCTCACCGTGTTCTTCAGCCGACGTCGCGCATTTGCAAACCAGTTAGACACCTGACCATCACACACACACACACACACACACACACACACACACACAGAGAGAGAGCGAGAGAGAGAAAGAGAAAAACTTCACCAGAGCTCAGGTTAATGTATGTGGGGCATTCCAGTGTATGTTCTCTACAGTTCCTATTGTTGCCCAGGTTCTCCAGTTTCCTCCCACCTCTCAAAAACATGATGGTAGATGGTTTGGCTATGCAACATTACCCCTGGCATTAGACTGGTGTCCCATCCAGGGTGTATTCCCCCCCCACACCCAGTGCTCCCAGGATAGACTTTGGATCCGCTGCAGCGTTTACCATGAAGAATGACATTGTAGCATCCAAAATTATAGCAGCCATCATAATCACTGATAATGATAACACTCATATAGCACCACAAATGGGCAGGTCTTTTAGTCCGTCAGATCTCCAAATCCCTCATGTTTTGAAGTGAGCACACACAGTTATAGGACATGACATAATAAGATGGAAAGTAGATCAATAAATATTAAAGTAGTAGTAATTTTATAAATGCATGTAGAGATTTTCTTATTACATTATTCAGCTTTCTAGATGTAAACATTGACATTATTCAGTATTTATAAATGACATAAAAATCCTCTCCGCAACCAAGCTGAAAATCCACACTGCTTTATTCATTAAATGATTAAAAAGACATATAGCACACACATCAAAGTTCCAGTGAGTGCCACGAACTCTCCATTTCTCCATTAATGCTTCTCCGACTGAGACACAGACAACCTGGGTGCTTATTCTGGCCTCCACTGTCCCCTGCCTATTAATAATCCTCCTCTTTGTCCACATGCTGTCTGTCTCCATGCAATAAAAGGCGCTATTTGACCCGGCCTTCTCCATTTCACAGAGACCAGAGGCCATTAGATGTTACACTAGAATAACTTTTCATGCCCAATAGACTTTAAGTGACTTATGACAGGCCTTGCACAGGGACCCTTCTTCATGCTAAAGTACTTACTCCTGCTACGTCCTGAACTTTCTGATCTCAGCTTTATTTAGAGATCATATTCTGCTAAAAAAAAAGGTGTGCACCGGACGGCCTTCAGCTTTAATAGGCGAGATGGAAGCCAGTGGCGTGTAGAGAAAACAAATGATGCTGTGTGGAGCGGGTCTGGACGTGGTGTGATTGAGGAGCGCTAAAAAGCGCACAGCCTCCAAACATTAGTCAATTGGAGTTGAACTGGAGAGCGGTGAAAAATGCTGCAGATTTCCCAGAGCCATTTGTCAGCTTGAATCCAGATCTGAGTGAGTGTTAACATGTGGCATGACATATTCGCTAAGCTTCATGATGTGTGCTACAGTATCTCTGCTGTAGTGGTGTGAACAGCAGGGATATGATCGATCTCTACAACCTGTTATGAAACTCACATTCATACACTCACAAGCCCTGTAATAAACTCCAAAATCCATTCCATTGACCAAACATGTAGAATATAAGGATTTAATCACTGAAGTATTGTGCTGTTATAGGAAAATAACCAGCGAAGGGTGACGTTATTATTACCAGCCGAAAGTTAATTACTGTCCTATAACGGAATTAATTGAAGTTTTATTCCTTGCAAATGATTACTTTTTTTTTTTTAAATTTCAACATATTGCGCTTTTAACCATTTACAATTATATTTTATATCATAGGAAGCCATAGCAGCCACACGGTCATTCTCTCACCAGCATCACTTTTTTTCTGTCTCTTGAAGTTAATAAGACAAAAATGCAGCTTGTCATGTTACTGATAAACCAAAACGTGTAAACTCCTCTGCCCTAACTTAAAGTTCCCGCTTTACCTCTGGCTGTTACAAAGCGCTGACACCGGAGACTCCTTCCATACATGTTAAATATCCTTACAGAAACTTCACCATGTTAACGATACGTGTTTGCTGATTAGATGAATTTATTATTAGTTAATAAATTAACTAATTACTATAGAAATGATAACGTATTAGAACAAGTGCATTCGTGTAAAACTAAATATGAATCTGTTGCAGTTGCAGAAAATGAATCAGCACCTTCTGAACAATCAGAATCCAGAATACCGCGGTGTAATTACAAACGAACACCATAAGATTCGCTTGGAGTGACACTGGATTAAAGCCATGCAGTTTCTCGGTTAAACTGTTTTTTTGATCAAATTACAGTTAAAACTCGTGTTATTACTGATATAATCATAAATAATGAATAGTTGGAGAATAAATAAATCAATTCATGCACAACGAGTACATTGCATATGGAAGATATAGGCTGTTCATTTTTATTTCCGTTTCACATGATAATGTATTCCATCATAGCCACAACTTGCAAACGTTAGTAATCATGACACTGATATAATTCATCCCTTCTCCGTAGATACAAAAATAATAATCTGCCAATTCTGGTGGCAAAAACTAACTGTGTATTAAAATGTGTAAACAACTGTAACTGAAATAATAAGCATTAAGGATATGGGCGGATTTCGGCCCATCCAGAGGGACAAAAATCCAAATATGACCCGTGCGTCTGTGCACGTTATTAACCCTGATGTAGATATGCGAGTTCACACACATCTGCTAACACTCACGCCTGCTGCATATTAATACCACATTAAACCGTCTGAGGTCGAGCAGAGTCACAGCGTCTTATTTTCACGCTGATGTTTTTGTTTGTGTGTGCTGTGTAATCACTGAAATACGCACAATTTAACACAGATTGGGTCAGCGGGAGTTTTTAGAGAATGACAACATTCACAACAAAAGGCTCTAAACCTCAGCGATGATGAGCAACTCGGTGAGACGCTTCAAAACCTCCAGCACACACAGGCTTACAACTGAGACTATACGTGCCCAAACGTGCGAAATGCGTAAATACATACAAGTACAATTGTTCAGAAATCACTTTCTGTGGATCCTGTATTCATCATGCATCATATAACCTATAATGTGTAATATATCCTGCATAGTAGCACATAATGCCTAATATTTCCCTGTATCATCAGTTAGAACACTTCATCAAGCATGAATATCATATGACCTACGAAGATGATTCGACACAATGCAAAATGACTTATGATTACATTTGTAATGTTATAATGCAGTCACTTTTCTAATGAATAAATGGTTAAAAGAATGCATTGTAATGCATAATGTTAACTATTCATAATGCACAGTTACGATAGCTATGAAGTATAATGTATATTCATGAGTAATTATTACAATGTGTATACTCCATTACGAATGCATTATAATATGAATGATATGAATGTGTTCATAGTTTGTCGCAGATGTTGGCTTCATAAAAGCGTTCACACTAACATTTCCTATGAATCTTATATTTATAGTGCATTATAAAAGCACTTATAATAACTCTTATTAAAATGGTTTCATTAAACTTGTATACAGTGTCATGTAGAGTACATAACGATGCTGTGCATAAAGCCTTTATAGATGTGTATAAGTAGCTTAAAACCTACTTATATGATTTCCTATAGAGGTAACGTAACAAATTATAAAAAGAACGCTGTAGACACTAGCTTTACCCCATGACGTTGATTATTTTCTTGGTACAGCATGTCCTGGAGTGTTTTATTCCTCTTACACACAGTGACATACCCATGCTAACATTTTTTAAAATGACCATTTATAGTTACATTTAAATCTAGAGAAATCGTACAAAATAAGTATAAACTCCTCTGTCGTGAAGAAAACCTTAAAGTTACAACTTCACCTCTGTCTGTTACAAAGAAGCGCTGACACTGGAGACTCCTTCCTTAGACGTTAAATAAATGTCTCCTTAGAAGAATTCAGACTTCATATACTTCGTGAAGCCGCTTTGTGACAATGTCTTGTTAAAAGCGCTGAACAAATAAAATAGAAATGAACTGAATTGAAGAAGGAAACGTCACCATATCAACGGCCTTCACATAACAAGCACCTTAATATAAACCTGCACTCCTGTCAGAGCTGCTGTTACAGAAAATGAATCAACACCTCCTTACCAATCACAATCCAGAACAGCAGTGTGTGTGTGTGTGTGTGTGTGTGTGTGTGTGTGTGTGTGTGCGTGGTCACGTACTCACCTGCACCAGCGTCATCTGGGAGCCGAGTGCGAGGAGGATCTTCTCAGTTTTGGTGGGATAGGGATTGTCACGGTGTTTATAGAGCCACTGTTTGAGCGGTCGAGCCATGTCCTGAAGAGCCTGACGCTTATGACGAACTTTTCCTCCACTCTGACGAGACCTGAGACAGGAAAACATCCCAAAATATCCAGCATGAGCATGAAATTGTTTTATTACACCAAACAGCACAAATATACAAAAAACCTCATTAAATCTTGATCAGTTTCCCTATTCAGTTATTAATATGGACCAAAATAGCAGTTATTGCAGCAACTTATTTCAGGTCATTTAGTGCAGGGAGTCATATATTTTTTGCACCTCTTCCAGTGTAATAAAAATAAATAAATAATGTACTAACATTACGCATTGTAGGCAGTTGTGCAGTAACCTGTAAGCTTTAATCCTGGACACGCCTCCTACAGACAACACTTTCTATCTAATTGTATTCAAATCGTGGTTAAGTTCAAGTTGAAATGATTTACCCTTACCCTTTACCCTTGTTGTTATTGTTACACGATTTATTGTGCTTTAGATTAAATTCATTCAATTCAAGTGACTAGTGCATTACAGTTTGGAAACATGATCACGTAACAATAATGTAAAACTAATGACTAGAATAACTTTCAGAAGTAGCACAGGAGTAGCTCCACTCATGACTCGATTCAATTCATGATGCGATTGATTTGAATTTGATTCACTGAAAGACTTAAAATGTACCAAATCATAAACAATACAAATCTTTTGTCTGTATAAAAGAAAATCAATTAAGAATTGCTATAAACAGAAGTTTAATATTATTTGATTAATATTGTAATCAAACTGATTCACTATATTTTATAAATCCTCCCCAAAATTTGGATTGAATAAACAAAGTGTCTATGACGCGGTCATAACGGTATCATAAATAAAGAAAAACATTTTGGGGGAAAATATAGGATTCCTCTTCTTCCGGTTCCTCTCTAAATAGCAAGAAATGCGGATTTCATTTACAGGAATCCAAATCTTCATAATAAATCAGAATGTTCAAAATTTCCTTAAAGTGAGAAATTAACAATCCAACGCTTTTATTTTGTCCGACGTCAATATAATTTGTCCGGATTCCGAAGCACGATGTGATCCTTTCAGTCGCAGCTTCTCTGCACATCTGTCCTAATGAACTCGTCTGGGACACTGTAATGTTTTCTTTTAATACATTCATACTGAAATGGACAGTACAGCACAACAGTACCCTCACGGATACCTGCCACACAGGTGGGGCAGCTGTTCTGTTTCTGTACGTCGCTCTCGATATGTTCGCCAGCCAGTGAGCTTTAAACTGAAAAATGAATCCCACACACCTCATCAGTACACATTTATTTTATGATCATAATCCAAGCATGTAAATTTATAAGGCTTGTAACTGGAGTCAGAGAGCTTTCATTCCTGCAGCACATCAGGTCCAAGAGGCCAATAATAAATATAAATACGTTCCTCATGGTTACAATTTCCACCAAAATTTTAAACTCACCCCTCTGGCTATCCTTCACAAACCCCAGACTCTGAGAACCGCCGTGCACATGTAAATGTATATGACATGCAATTGAGCACGGCACAGAAAGCCACTAGTCACCAGGATGTAGTTGAGTTTAATGCTCGTGTAGTGTTTGTGTTCAGAAGCTGTCAGGCCGGTCGGCGCGCGTGCTCGTAGTGACGCTATCGACTGCAGCCTCTGTTCTGAAAGGAGGTCCGGGGAGCAGCAGGAGCTCGAGAAGCACAGACACGCCGTCTGAGATCATTACTGTCAGTGAAGGACTGGAGATTCTTCAGTGAATTGAATAAAGCACGATAACTTAGAAAGAAATAGAAATAATGCTAACATATTTAAACATTTTTAAATATGAAGCTAATTCATTTATTTGAAAAACTGCTTCTTAATGTATAGCGACAGAAGTCCATCTGTTCAGATTCATTTCTACATTTTTTTTCCTTCTTGAATGAGGATGCTCAAAATCTCTTAAGAGCTCCAAATAAGACCTCTAACAAGCCCATGCTTTTAAAGGAGTCTACAAAGCAGTCTTTCTTTTCTAAAACTGAATATATTATATATATGAAATTTATTATTATTATTATTATTATTATTATTAACTTTATTTTTTTGTAAAATGGAGTTCTGTTAATGTGACACAAAACAGCTTCATTTGAACAGTGGGTTTTTATTTGAGGTTGGAAATGTTCAGGAATAAAAAGCGATACATTTTATAAATGATAAAAAATAAAGCTGTGCTACTCTTATAAGAATGATACTTTTTTTTTTTTCCTGAGTCTACAGTTTAGAGAATGGGCTACCTGATAAATTGATTAATTCATGTATTAATCAATCAATAAACAAACAAACAAATAAACAACCTGGTACGTCCTTGCCATGTAGAGAGAACGCTGCACTCTGTACTTATTTTAAACACACCTCAGCTCATTGTGAATGTTATTATAGGTACAGATACAGTCCTATACGCACAGAGACTTCATTCTACCAGGTGATGGTTTGAACCTGTAGATGTCACTATGGCACTGCGCTGTCTGGCTGCTTATCTTTCACCGAAAACCTCACGTGCACATGTAACACATTTCCTGTACCCCAAATCCTCCAAGATCGTGTTCGGCAAAATAATATTTTGCTTGTAACTCAGATATGTATGAACAAGCTAAAAAAGAAACGCTTGCCCTGTCTGTTCTCAGTATCAGTGACCTAAACACACACACACACACACATGGCTAATGTTTGTATTAATTTTCTTCATTAACTCTGATATTCCCCTGGTGCTTCCACCACTGGACGTGTCAAAATTCACACACTACTAAACAGTGTGTTGAAGTGTGTAAGATATAATAACACTTCTACACTCCTCTGATGGATATCTGCTCCTGTGTAACAGAGAGCACTTGTGCCAGCACAACTGCACACACACACACACAGAGTAAACATGTTAAGACACGGTTTAACGCCGATGGATCCAGAGGATGGAGGATATGGGGGTTAAAATAAAGTTTTCACTCCCTCACTACAAAAGGAGCCTTGATCGACTGGACCACACGTTACGTTCAAGGACATGTTTATTTATTAAAAACAGATCTGTTTTGTTGGTTTTTTGCTTTTAAATATGCTACCGAGCTTATACAGAATGCCCATGAGGCCACGTTGGTTTAACTCGTGCATGACCCTAGAGAAAGAGCCAGACTTATTTTGTTTTTGTTTTGTTTTTTTGGGTGAATTCACCATTTATAGCGCATGGATTTTATTCTATGCTGATAATTTCCATTTAAAGTCCAACTCAAAGTTCCACAAATCTGTGGAGTGTCTCAACATTTCAGTGGAGGACAATAAATAGAAATGTAAATAAAAAATACATACACTTGCTTCTGTTTGTAATTAAACACTTTCAATTAGCTGGGGACATTTAAAGCAATACATATCACATGATACTGAGCATTTTAAAGTCTCAGACCTAAATGTCATCAGGAGGAGCCAAATAAATAAATATAAATAAATACATGGTCTGGGATTGTGCCTGATCTCATGAACAAATGAGTACGAGTTCAATCGTAAGCCTGGAATCTTCTTACAAAGTGATTCGTGCAACTTTTGTCGCAAACTGAACAGGACGGGAAAAAATGCGATGCTGCACAAGATTACAAGTCTTTCATGGTGTTATTTTTTAGCCCCTGATGATTTTGCATGCCGGATGTAGGAGCATATTTACACTGGGACTTACCCTGGTCTCCTGTGTCTCATCACAGAGCTGTCAGTGATCTGGTGGCTCCGGGAGAGCAGATCCGCGTGCTGCTCGTCTATCACCTCCAGGTAATTCCGGCTGCTCCTCTCCACCTCACTCGCCTTCTCCTCGAACAGCACCGGGCTGCTCAGCTTATTAAACACCACTGGGTTCATCTTGGCTCGAGCAGTCTCGGTCTTTGTCCTTTAAAGCGTCCACTCTCTCTCAGGCTCTCTTTCTGTGTGTGTGTGTGTGTGTGTGTGTGTGTGTGTGTGTGTGTCCTGCGTTAAAAGCTCCTACTGAAGCACGGCTCCGTTACGCACAGTCCCGACGGCGGCGATCCTGCGGAGAGAAAAGCGCACAGGATCAACTTCAGCTCTCCACACACACACACACACACACACACACACACACACACAGTGCCTTTGATTAAAACAAACCCATGCACAGGCTCAGAGGATAAAAGCTAACACACTCCTGCGCAGTGGTGTGTGTGACATGACGCACTTTACGCACCGAGAGCTCACTGCACGCGCTCTCAGAAATAAAACCACTCTCAGGAGACTGTACTTATCCTATCCGCACACCCGTGGGTTTGTGTGTGTGTGTGTGTGTGTGTGCTAAGATAGACTTTTTACATAGCAGCAGTGGTCTTTTATATTCTTTTAAAGATCTCCTGCTATAAAACATGTCTCCTTGATGGTGCTTAGCGCCGAGAGGAGAAAGTTCAGCTTGCTCTCTGAGCGTGTAGACTGGACACTTGCTCATTTTCTCACTCACTCGGCCATGGCACTTTATTTACCCTGGCTGCTCTCTTCATCACAAAGCAAACACAAGAACCAAAATAAATGAAGCGTAAAATAGTCACTACTGAAAATTCATTACGAGTTAATAACAGTAAAACTACGAATAAGAAAACTTTAAAAAGAAGAAGAAGAAGAAGGAGGAACTTTGCACCCCTGGTTCCTGGAGGATTTTAAAGGCGGGCACAACCTTGTTTCAACAGTTTAACTAACCTGTCGGGTGAAAAAAGTGTTTAAGAGTAAGTAATACTCACAGAAACGGCGCGAGTCCACACAAACATCAAATATAATCCACATGTGCAGGAAGTTTCCTTAAATCTAAAGTTAAAAAAAGAAGGAAAAAAAAGAAGCCGCTCGAGCTAAATTCACCTAATGCGCATCACCTGTGCAGCGGCGTGCCTCCTCGTGCGCCCGTGTGTGCGTGTACGTGTGTGTGCGCGCGGAGGAAATCTGGTCGGCAGGTTCCCATTCCACCTCTCTCTCTCTCTCTCTCTCTCTCTCTCTCACATTGTCGCTCTCCGGCGCACCGACACCGATCCTGCAGCGCTGTGCAAACTCGCTCCAAAAGCCAAGCGCGCGCTCTCCTGCCTGTGCGCTTTATCCACGCGCGCCCCGGAACATGAATACCGCAGCCGTGTCGTGTTTCCCGGCTCGCGCACTCAGGCGGTGAACATAAGGCGCATGCGTTATGCCGTTTTGAAGGCCCCGGTGCAGGAGGAGGAGGAAGAGGAGGAGGAAGAGGAGGATATGTCGGTATAGGACACCGACAGCAACATGCAGGAAAATGCGAGACCGAGTGTGCGTGGTGTTTTTTTTTAAATCCGAAACCACATAAGACCCAGCTAAACTGCGTGCCAAAGTAGTGCGCTGTCAGGGGTAGCATAGCGACAAGCGTGTGTGTGTGTGTGTGTGTGTGTGTGTGTGTGTGTGTGTGTGTGTGTGTTCATTACAAAAAGAGTACTAAACTGTGCCAGGAGGTCCATCTTGCAGAAGTGAGTCCTAGTTAATATCCCAACACTGATTGTGCACATCAGCAGTAGCTATTTTTTGAGCCTCCTTTATGTGAGATTTTATTGAGTTAAAGTTGCGTGTGGATTTCAGTCTCCAGAAAATGTCAGAGATGCATTTTATTCTGTTGTTTGTTTTCATAATTCTTCAAAATGACTTCAGAATGAATTACCTTCCTATTAAAGAAGCACACTGTATAAGAGATAAGAATAAAACAGTTCTTTCTTTCACTCTTTCTTACAGGTCCTTTCGTATTTTCCAAAATACTCATTTAACTGATTTTATATTAAAGCACAATAAAGATCTTACTAACACTACATTATTTCTTTTATCTCATGATTTGTAAATGATACAGTAGAGCTGACTATTTTACAATATATTTACAGTTAATTCGACTAATATATTTTAAACAAACTGTATATTCTTGGAAAAAGATGTAATGTATCGTAATTAATAAGAAAGTGTGCTCGTAAATGTTTGTATTGCTTAGATTTTAACTAAAACAGATTGTGATTACCGTAAAACCCTGTACACATGTGCAAAAAAAAAAGAGACCCCACAAAAACTTTTGAAACTACTGAAATCCAGGCCCATGTTGTCCTCATAGAGAGTTACAGCCACAAACTGTACTGTTTTCATGTGGCTTGTGTGGCACAATTAAATGTAAAATTTTTTGCACATTTAGTTTATAACTTTTACCTGAAAATTGGTAAATGAATGGCGGTCCATTTATGAAACTTAAATAATTTTTACAAGTACACTATATTCACATTTCCTTCTGCATTTTAAAGTTTCCAAAGTGTACTCTTGAGTGGCAGGGAAAAGTACAGTTTAGTATTATTTTGTCCCTGTGTGTGTGTGTGTGTCTACAGTATGCTATGGCTACATACAAACCACAGCCTACAGTAGGCTTTAAAATTTTATCAGTAGGCTAGAACTGGGTGTAACCACGACAACCATGTTAATATGGCATACGATTTAGAAAGGTAGTATCCAATTTGAGACGCACACGTTCTTAACATCTCCAGCAGCAGGGTTGCCAGATGTGAGTTAAACAAATCAGTCTAATGGCCAATAAATTCTCTCTAGGCCCCTGAGAATATCCAGACTCCATGGGACCCTTTCCCATGTTGTGCAAAACCAAACTTGATTCATGTGCTTTAAAAGTCATTTGCACAGCAGTATACACACCAGCTCCAAAACAAAGAAAGTAGCAAAATAAAAAAATAGGTCTCTTTTAATCCTGACACACAGATTTTAATGTCCAGCATCATGAGCATCATTGCAAAATAATTATAATAACACAGGAAAGGGGGTTCTCCAGGACTGGGAAAAATGGTACTAACAGGTACCTTTCCTTATCACCAAGGACCTTTCATGCCTTTAAATTCCACCTTTCACCTGGAATTGTGAATATAGTGTGCCAAAAGGCTTTTAGGGTCATAGTTTTTTACCGTATTTACTCTTTATAGGTACATTACATGCTAGCGATGTAGACAATTTCACCATTGTCAAGTCCAAGACCAGGAGTAGCCGAGACCAAGAGTTCAAAATCGAGACAAAAATCAATCAAATCCTTTTTGAGTGCAATCTTTACTGAGTCCAAATCATCATTAACTAGTCAGCTTCATTCGTGTCTTGTGTAAATCACCAGGCTGAAGAAGGAATTACTTTGTGCATGCGAAAAGAAAAATCTACACCGACATTATTTTTACAAACTTTCAGCCGAGACCAAAACCATATTTAACAAAAATGACCAAGAATCACGTCCAAGCCAGAGACAAGTCCAAGAACAAATACCTCTACAACAGAAACGAGTCCAAGGCAATACAGTACAGAAAATGTCTTGAGACTGGACTTGAGTCATACATCACTAATACAGTCACCTTTCAAGGTTAAATACACATAACTTAGGAAAAAAGGTGCATCCTTGATTGTAAAACACCAGGACAACACATGGTACAGTTTAGAGACTGTGTGTGTCATGTAAGGGAAGATGTACAGCGAGCCATTCATTACTGTGAAATAAACCCTGACAGAGTAATGCAGTGTCTCGAATCACCCTGAAAGGGGTTATTTTGCAATAATGACCAGCTCGCTGTACGTTATCCCATTAATTACACGGATACTTTCTAAAGAAAGCAATAATTTGACACTAAATTCTGATTTAAAAATGATTTTATTACTTCCACTAACGACGTGGTCCATAGCAACGGTCTGTTTTATACAGAAATAACAGACTGTGAAATGCTGTAATCGACCAATCAGGAGCAAGTATTCAAATGAGCCGTGCAATTTATAAATCAGAATTAGCAAAACACACATTTTCCTAAAACACGTCTTTCTGCAGTTCACTTGTAGGTAACATCACACTTATAGTCAAAAATGAAGTATAATCATGAGGACGAGTAGATCATTTAAATTAATCAGAGATCATTTTGGGAGAATGAGATCAGGAAGTACATGTATGGGAGAGTACATGGCACTGGTGCATGAGAAGCTTCGGTGTGTGTGAGACTCCAACAGATACAGTGTAAAAAAAGTGAATAAATAATTAATGCACAGTGTTTTTTTTCTTTAAAAACGTGGTCTGATTACCCAGGAAAATCTCCGACCTGGTGCAGGACGTCTGATCTGAAACCTGATTAAGATTAGGCTGAACATGGAGATTACCAGGTGTTCAGGAGAGATAAGCCATGAAGCTGAGGTCGCAGTGCTAGAGCTCATTAAGTGATATCCTGCGTAAATGTTTGCACCTTGCTGGGAGTTTTGATAGCAGGAAGAAATCGTGACATGATTCACATCATAGCTGTGTTGGGTGTAAATGCAGTCACTGTGCACGTCTTTACTCTCATAAAAAAAATTTAAAAACCCTTTATGTTCCCCTCCACCCAAGGTTCCACTATGAAGAGTGTGATAAAGAGGTGATGAGCTAAATCAGGTGTGCTGTGGAAGGAAAAAAAATATATATTTTATGTATATCATATATACATATATGAGATATAAGTAAGTCGCTCTGGATAAGGGCGTCTGCCAAATGACGTAAATGTAAATGTAAATGTAAAAAACTACAAACTGTGCACAGAGGCGGAGCTTCAGGACTGAAGTGGAACTAAAGCAGAATTAAGGAATAAAACACTCCGCGTCATTCTGTTATAGAAAAATAATCCATCAATAACAGCATGGTGTGATGAAGAGGAGTTACTGTTACCACTCTAAAGCTGATTATTTGCTTATAACAGCACCTCGTGATGTGTTTACATTCCTGTTACACCACTGCAGTTCAAAAATGATTACAATGAAACATTTTTTTCCAAGAAGGATGATTTATCTGTTGTTTACACTGAACATTATAGCAACATGTGTTTCCTCACTTTCTCTTTCTCTTTCTTGACATTAATAAAACAACCCCCCCCCAAAGAAACAACAACAACAACAACAACAACAACAACAACCCGCAGCTTGTTATTTTACCTGCGAATCTGCAAAGACTTTCTCTGACACTGGAGACTCCTTCCATAAATGTTAGCTTCTTTAATCTGTTAATTGTTAGAAAAGTTACTAGACTATTAGATTATGTTCAGTGTGTACCTGTAAAGGAGCTGTTACTATAGCAACCATAACCTACTAGAACAAGTGCATTAATATAAAGTTGTGATGTGCAGCTGCGCTACTGTCAGAGCTGCTGTTATAGAAAACTAATCAACACCTCCTGACCAGTCCGAATTCACCAGCGCTGTCGTATATACCAAAATTATTTATATCATATCAATAGTTTTAAGATGTTCTTTTTTTTATAGCCGGGTAATTTCTGTCAAAATTAAACAAGAACCAAAACACACGGGGCTGAAGTCGGAATTCCCTTCTCTGACCAAAAATGCCTGCCACTAAGATAGAAAATCCCTCAAGGGCTAACTTTTACTGACTTAACATTTTGAAAGCACCCATCAATCCACTGAACAATCTAAATCCACCCCAAACATCGTTACCGCAGCCTACAATTACATTCTATTCCAGTACAGTTTAAGAACAACACAAAACCGATAAAATCCAATTAATTATATCAACACCATATGTGATGCTTTATCTGGAGAGCAGGCGTGTGGAGGAAAAAAACGTGATTCTGGAAACCTCTCATTTTCCGAAATTATGCTGGGTGCTGATTGGAGAGGTGAAACGACTAAGTAAAGAGGCACATAGACGCTTTCCTCACGCCCCATGTAATTGGCGCGTTGCTTTTTTATTTGTGTTTATTTTTGCCGATTTAATGAAGAAAACATCAGACGCATGACTCACTCTCGTCCTGAATTCGAATTCGGAAAGAGAGAGAGGATTAAAAAAAGAGAGAGAGAGAGACCGCTAAGTGCCCATGCTTTTATGCCCTGTTCTCGGTATTCTCTGGGTGGCTACACGACAATGGTGTCTGTGAAGGAACCGCAGTGTCAGGAACTGTCCTCACGTGACCCGTGACAGGGAACAGAACGGTTCCTTTAACAACTGAAGGAAACTTGAATAATTCCACTGTGGTGGTGCAATGAAGGCAGACAGTTTATCGATGGAGGTTGTGGAAGTATGTGTACAAATGTGTTAAGTGAGCTGTTCCTGACAGATGTAGCCACACACACACACACACACACACACACACACACACACACACACACACACACACACACACACACACACAACCACACATAGT
>JAQMYM010000006.1:20765072-20776874 GCA_030014255.1 Parauchenoglanis ngamensis
CACACAGGAATTCAGAATATGGCCCTGGGGGTCTGTAAATAATAATTAGTGGAAACGACTGGACGGACTTATTATTACTGGCTACATATGTTATGTTAGTATAGAGAATCTCAAAAGCATTAAAATTATGGCACATGAAATTAGCCCTAGACCAAGATCGACTGGGTGGACCGGCCTATCCGAGGGTTGTGATCCTGCAACCATGGGTAGCCCAGAACCAGCTGCAACTCAGGGACTTGGGTGACAAACAAGGACATCAATTCAGTATGGCAACCTAATTGAAGTATTACGGGGCCAGTTTGTGCCCGAATAGGTCTGGCTCCTAGTGATCTTCTATCCAAGGCTGAGATTGGGATGGGGTGTGAGAGAGCCTCAATGGGCAGGCCCAGCCTGCGAGCTAGTGCCTGTTTGATAAAGTTTCCTGCAGCCCCAGAATCGATGAAGGCCCTAGCTTGGGCCATCCCGCCCTCACCCCATCTCAAGGTGGCTGGAATGAAGAGACCTCTTGTAGGGAAGGTCACTCTCGGGGTCATCACCGGTCCCCCTCCCATGATGCCCCTTGCCTTTTGGCGCCCGATGAGGGCATGCCGACTGCCAGTGGCCGTCCTGGCCACAATGCAGACACTCCCCTTTCCATCATATGGGTCCCCCTTGCTGTACATCTGCCATCCCAATTTGTATGGGCTCGGGGCCCGGCTCAGGTCTTGAGTTATTAGGGGAGGTCCCCTGGGTTAGTTGGCCTGTCACGCCATAGGTGGTGTGACGCATCAACTGACGCTCTCGCCGTCGCTCTCTCAGGCGATTGTCCAACTGGATCGTCAGTGCATATAGTGCATTTAAGTTTTTTGGAGGGTCCCGGGCTGCGAGCTCATTTTTAACATGCTCCACAAGACCTTGCATGAATACTGCCTGAAGGGTCACATCATTCCAGCCCGAGGCAGCTGCATGGGTTCGGAAGTCAATGGCATAATTGGCCACCGAGCGACCGCCCTGGCGGATACACAGAAGGGAGGATGACCCCTCCCCAGGGGAGGGCTGTAACAGCCCCTGAATGTGGAAGATACTCTCCGAGATGTTTCGTACAAGGCTGTTAGAGCCTGATCGTGCCGTCCCAAGGGAGTGGCCTGGCCTGGAACAATCTCATTCAGCTGCTCAATGCCCACTGGTTCCTGTGATGGTGTGGATATTCTGTTGCCCACTGGTTCCTGTGATGGTGTGGATATTCTGTTATGGGAGGGATTCCCAAGGTGGTACGTTCTAAAGAACCTGATGTTAACATGAGCGAGTTAAATAAAATTGTGAATCTGTGAGGAGACATTTAAAGGTTTAGACTTTCACATTTCAGTTGGATTTCTACATTCTCAAGTCGCAGTGTAGCATCTCTGCAGGAACAGACACAGGTGTTTGTGTTCGTGTTCATTGACCGTACCTGGCCTTGTCATAGGCCAGTGCCAGGTGGCGGATGTTTCTCACACAGCTGGCCGCCGCCTCCTGCAGCGTCGCGTCTGTACAGCCCATCATGCCGAGCAGGAGCTGTGACAAAAAGCGACACATCAACAGTGGATAGTCCTAGGGTTCTGCATTAAGATTCACAACACAACACTGATGAATTCTGGATTCTTATTGGTCAGAAGGTGTTGATTCATGTTCTATAACAGTTGTGCAGGTTTATATTAATGCACTTTTTCTAATATGTCATCTTTCTATACCAACAGCTCATTCCCTGGAACTTGTACAGTGGATGCATCACATAAATGGATTAAAAACGTGCATAATTATTGATATGAATTTTTCTTTAAGTAGATGCTTATTTCATATTAATGGAAGGAGTCTCCAGTTGTAACTTTAGATTTTCATACATCTTCAGGACAGAGCAGAGAAAGAACACACTTTGGGATGTGCTGCTGTAGAAAAATGATCAACTTTTGGGCAAAACTTTGTCTAATAATATCCAATTATTTTTAAAGTACACTGTAGCTTCTTCTTGGCTGTGTGCGTGTGTGTAAAAATGTGTTCTTTACACATACTATATAAGAGTCTAAATATGTTCTAAACAAGCAGATTACATGCTCAGTGAATGTGTACAAGTATTTCTCAAACCTCTGACCTTCTTTGGTACTTGTGTGTAATAATGGATAATTTATCTATAACTATAAAAATAGCCTCCCTTTTAAAGCTATAAAATATAAAAGGGGAAAGCGGTGGTTAGCAGTAGCTATGTGGATGTCATAATGTGTGTATATGCATGATGTTGATGTGTGAGTATATACCGACTACACATTGTAATGTATTCTATTTCCATCCAAGGGGTTGTATTAATGTCCGGGATTTAAAAAGCCGTCCCTGGCTCTGCTCACGAGTCAAAATCAGATCCTTCCATTTTGGCATGGTTATAAGCTGTTTGCGTTTGATCGCTCCTCTCCACACCCGGCCCGCTAAACTCCAAAAGAGACCACTTTCCGGAACAGTCTGGCTATGTAAAATAACAGTTTAAAAGCTTTTGCTTTTTACTGTGCAGAAACGGTTACTTATTATACTGTCAGATGATGTGAATGTTAAAGGAGACAAGTGGGTGCCAATGCCACACTGTGGCTACGCAACATGGCACGGTATAATATACTTGTCTTTCATTCTTATTTGCATGTGTGGTGAGGAGAACCATGCTCGTGGATCTAAATAAACACAAATTACTGAAAAAAGCAATGTGGGCACCATAGACCTTTTAAATGTCATCCTTTCTGCAGGCTCAGTGGCAGGCAGCAGATTGTAGTGAAATCCAAACTCTTTCTTTTCATTCTTCTTGACCTCTTTATGACCCTCATGACTTTTCCAAAGCTCAGTGACCCTAGGTGCAATTTCAGCGCAGCATTTTTTTTCCAGTATTTTAACTGGCATGGAGAAAGTGCAACACATTTTCCCCAAGAACCTGAGAACTTATTCAGGAATTTAAGACCTTAAGTATGGGGAGGCCATGAGAATGATTTTTTTTACTAACCCGGGTACATAGGTACTTTTCTGCATGTTTGCACTGCAGAACCTTCTTAAGGAACCCAAGAAAAGTTTCAGGAACTCAAGGAGCAGTAGGTGTATTGCTGAAACTGAAACTGTGTGTATGTGTAAAGTATGTGAAATTAGGTAATTGTATAATCTGCAGTAAAGTCCATCTTTCCAATCCATTCACTAATCCATTCATCCTATCCATCCCTCCATCCAACTGATCTATTCACTGATCTATCCATGTATTCCACCAATCCATCCATCCATCTAATTGATTAATCCCATACATTCATCCTGCTGATCCATCCCATCAACCTGTTCCATCTAAACTTACCATCCATCCATCCATCCCATTAGATACATCCATTTTAACAAATCCAAACCCATCCTACCAATCATTCTATGCTAACCATCCATCCATGCAATCATCCACCCTAAGGGTTCATCCATTCATTCCATCTATGCAATCCATGCCACCCATCCATCCATCTCAGCATTTATTCTATTCATTCATCCATCCATCCTATCCGTCATATCCTTCTCAGGGGTCGATCCATCCTATCCATGCCATCCATGCAATCCATGCCATCCATTCATAATCTAATTGATCTATGCCATCATTCATTCAGAAATCCATCCCACCATTCCTTCTATCCTATCCTATCCGTCCATCCATCCATCAAACCTATTCATCGTATTCTTCTCAGAGGTCGATCCATCCTATCCATGCAATCCATTCCACCCATTCATCCAACAATCTATCCATCCATCCTCTTTGTAACATTTTGTCAATCACATTCATCCGATACCATCATTCCCATCCCATCATTCACACACTCTCTTCTTGACAAGCACAGAATTTCAATCTGACTCATCATTTTTGCCTGAATCAAAGTGTCAACGTATTCGGTCCTCAAATTAGGGTTTCTTTTTACTTTCACACAGGTGTTCTATAGCAGGCTTTCTGTAAAAATGTCTATTATACAAATAAAAGTGGACAGAATTGAAATAGCCATATCAGCCTGATTTGTTCATTAAGCAGTCATTTTACAGCTAACTGGTTGTTACTGTGTGTATTCTACAGGGAATCAGAAACTCCATATGTTTCTGTGTACGTAATTGAGAGCTTCTGTGCTCTGTGTTATCTTTGTGTTCGCGTCATGTGTGAGAGGGTGAGGCTCGGGGTTGAACTCTGACTCCTTCCGTGTTAGACACACATTCACCGGGCTGCTGCACACATTTATGTGGTCGACACGGTGCCAAGGCGGAGAGAGGCGAGACATTCCCAGAATTCCCTGCTCAAAGATAAATAGTGAAAGGAAAACATAAGAGGGGAAGGCAAATCTTCTATCTTGTGAGCCTGAACCAGATTCCTGGATTTAATCAAGAGAAAATAATAGACTTGAACCAGGATCATGAGCTTTTTTGGGCTGCTTTATTTAGAAATGCTACTGCCAGCTTCTTTGTGTCTGCTCTGAAGCACTGTGGATCGGTTAACAGTTTCAGCTGGAGTCATTTCCAGATCAAGTGTAAAATAGCATTGAGAGCATGTCAGAGAGGCAATCGGACGTGAACACATGAGGCTGTAGAGACGTGCTGGCCAGCTCAGACAGGCTTCTTTTGTGAGTGGCTGGAGGATGCCAGCGCCTGCGTGCCAGCATTCAAAGCGTGTTATTCAGCCAGAGCCAAACAGGGGCTCCCTCGCTGGGTCGCTCTGCGCCTCTGCAGAACACATGACTTATAACAACACAAACACAACACCTCATCTGATTTTAATTCCCTTATCTCCTCCGTCTCATGTTAGCTAAAGCCAACTGAAGGATCCTGACCTCTGCATAAACACTGCAAACACATTTTCCCAAGCCTTGTGCGAACATGTGTACACACCCTTACACACACACATACACACACACACACATACACACTGCTCTGTCACGCATGGAGGTGTCATGGTGTTAAGTGCTAGGGTGGTATGCTGCTGTTTCCTGGGGAGAGGGGCTTAAATCTCTCTAAAGCATAAAGCTGGGGTACACCTGAGAGCCATTAGGGCAACTTCCCATACTTGAGCCCTCATCACTCTGTACAAGCCAGCAGTCAACACCCTTACACCCCCTCTCCTCCATTCTTCATCCTCCTCTCCTTACCTCCCCTCTGCTTTTCCCTCTCTCCGTCTCCCTCTCCCCCTCCTCTCTGCTCTTCTTTTACTGCTCCCTTCAATGCAGCTCTGCTATTTTTAACTCCCTACAGAACTGTAGCCTGGCTACACAGCCTGCACTCTTTATATGTCTTCACTACAAGAACTTTTTCAGGAACCTAGATGCATTTATTTTATAAGAACTCTTTAGGTGTATTTCCATTTCAAGAAGTTTTACATAAACATTTTAAGGAACTGAGGAATCTTTGCAGGAATTTTTGCATTTTCATTCAGGAACTTGTTTATGAACCTAACAATGTTTTCTGGAACCCAGAAACTTTAAAAATTTTCAGGAATTCAGGAACTTTCTACAGGTCACTTTCCACTCTAATGTTTTCAGGAATTTGAGTTTTTGAGGAACTTGGGGAACTTTGTGTACCGAAAAAATTATGGCAATACATCATTTTGCTCTTTGTGTGGGAGGGGCATACTCTCCCTCCACTGTCAATCACAGTGATGCTAGTCAATTGTGGCTATCTGTGAGCTCATGTATGTAAAAGAGGGCAGACAGTGCTTTCCTCAGAGTGTATTACAGCTGGATGGAAGGTGGACCAAATTAGGGATAAAATATTGGAAATAAACAATTTGTAGATGTCTTCTGGCATTGTTTAATACATCAACAGTTAGCTGGATAAATAGCATAACTAGCTAACTAACTAACTGCGGAACTAGCTAGACAAAAACAACACACTGATGTCCTATGCCCATTTTGGCTACAAAAATAATTAGCTGGATAACAAGCCAGACAATATGAACTCTTAGATGCACTACTTATAATTGCTAGGTGTGTTACATACAACATTAGCTAGCCTCACAAATCAACAGACCAAGAAAATATTCAGATGACCTCTGGCTTCTTAGCTACAAAACTAGCTAGATAAAAACAATATTTATATGTCAACTGCTGTACGCTAACCTGATGCAAAATGCAAAGTAAATCCAATACCTACACTCTTTGAAAGCAAAAATTTAAAAAAATCCTTCTGGTGGAATCCTGTGTTTAAAAAAAAAAGAATAAATAGAACTGTTTTAGAGATCCAGAACCATTACCCATCAAAAAAAACCCACTGAGGAACTTTTTATTCTTAAAGTGTAGATGTTCTCCTGTAATATACACATGGACACACACCTGAGGAGCTCCACGTTCCTCATTCGTCTCAGTTTGAGCGAGTTAGGATAGTGAACAGCTTGAGTGTGTGCTAGTATGTCATCTGTTCTTCATAATCCAACAGCCTGAACCTGCTCTCCACTCAGCATGACTAAGAGAAACAGCACAGAACCTGAAACAAGCCTTGTTATTTACATCGGCTCTGTGCGTCCATCCATCTCCATCTCTCTCTCTCTCTCTCTCTCTCTCTCTCTCTCTCTCTCACAGCTAAAACCTGTTTTGAGTTCTCAGCCTGAACATGACAGTGAAAACAAACAGGCTCGGAAAAACAGAAGTAGCATCAGTGTTCAGAAGTTCACATGGCAGCGCCGGGCCTCTGCAATCTTTTTCTCATTTATTCTTTCTAACCGCCACAAAATGCACAGCAGAACACAGGACCTGGCAACCGCACTGCTGAAATCCCCTCACATGAAAATGCCTGAGCATTACCATCTGCATTGTGTAATTTACTTCCATTCAATTCACACATAAAAAACGCTTTGGTTCTATTCTTTAGTATGCTGTGTGAAACTGTCTCTGAGGATTTATGGCTTTAGCAAATAATCTGCAGCACCACAGTAGCAACAGGTAGTGAAGAAGAAGAAGAACTTTTTTGCGCTGCATCAGAATGAAACAGAGATTCCAATTACTTCATACAGGTATGACAATAATTTCACACAAACATTCAAATGTTTTTCATTCCAGCTTTGACAGACTAAAAGAGCTTCTGAGTATAGAGTACATAGAGCTTCTAGAAAGCAGTGTTTTCTAAAATGTAAAATCAGAACATGGTTACATGACATGTAGTTCCAAGATTACAGCCAACTTGGGGCTTCCTCAGACAAGAGTTTTAGGTCTAAGGCGTCATCCATCCGACCTGGGGCTTACAACTACTCAATGTACTCCATCTACCCAGAGTGTCATTCTTCCAATATAGGGCTTAATCCTTTGGCCTTCCTCCACCTTCTATCCCACTGATATCCCATCCATACATCTATTAAATTTATCTATCCCTTCCATCCATTCATCCATCCATCTGATTCATCCCATCACCTTCCTCCCTCAGTGGTTTATGCCATCCATCCAACTCTTCTCCATCTGGCCTAAGGTTCAAGCCAAGACTTTCTCTGTCTGGTCTGGGGCTTCATCTGAATGACCTGCAGCTTCCTCCACCTAGCCCAGGGCTTAATTCATCTGTCCAGCATGGACCTTGAACTGCCTATTTCAAGGCTTCTTGCATCCAACCTGGGGCTTCTTCTTTCCAACCTGGAACTTCTTCTATTTGTCTCATGGCTTGCTTCATCCAGCCTGGGGATTCATTTGTCTTGGCATGGGCTTCCTCCACCCAACTTGTCCATACTAACTGGGGCATAAAGTGTCTGGTCCGGGGCATGCTCTGTCTGGTGAGACTTCCTGGGTATTATCCTTTCCATATTACTTCTAGATGTCCTAACCATTGTACTGTGGGTTTTATTGTAAGAAATTGTAAGAAAGTGTGCCTTCAGCATTGTCCATAGTTCTGAAAAATCGTTTTAATTAACACTAGCAGAAAAAAGCACTGAGCACAAATAAAACGCTTTTTCAAAAAGAGCCAACAGTCTGGTTTTGAATGTACAGACGCTCATAAAAATATAATACTGGGCTGAACTGATCACTCAGCGTCCTTTCATATTTTTATGAAATATTCTAATAAATATTACAAGTTCCTTTCTTGGTTGGAACAAATAGTGTACAAACTATTGTATGAGGGCTGTATTTGTTGCTTGTAAAGCCTGTGAGGACAGGAGCAAAGCTCAGACTGGTCTCTAATGGCTTTTCCAGGGTAAAATACTTTCTTCTCTGCTTAATTTCCTCTGCTTGAGCAGAAGGGACTGGGTTCTACACCATTAACACCAGCCAGGAAGAAAGTTAGTGTCTGAACACAAGTTTCAGAGAGAACACAGCAACAAAGAGAGACCGAGAGAGAAACAGACAGAAAAAAAAGTGAGTGAGAGAGAGAGAGAGGGAGTGAGAGAGAGAGAGATTATTATGACTTTAAGCTGCTACATGTTCTTAGCGAAAGCTCCGAGGCTTGAAATACGGCTACAATAATATCGGGAGACAGTCTTGAGTTTTACACCCCTTCATAAATTAGACTGGAGCGCAGACATCGTTCCCTGATAAACGCTCTCCAAACCCATTTACAACGTTTGGAAATATTGTTTTAACACATTTTCTGCCACATTAGAACATATATCACATATAAAATGCAGCCAAGTGGACTTGCCCTCCCTCCTGCTCTTGGTTATGTGTCCTCCGGGTGAGTCAGGTATACTGGAGGTGAAGACAAATGGAACCGAATGTGTGTGTTGTGTGTGTGTGGATGTGTGTGTCCTCTATAGAGACAAAATGAGTGGAAATAATAAATGTAATTATTAGTAATAGTGCAATAGTGGTGCAAAACCTACTGTATGAGTGTATACACTCCTAAACTGAATAAAATGCATGGATAAATACACATGAAATTAAATAAATAAATAAACTGAGCTTAATGACATTTGCAAATTGAACTTTACTCATTTGGAATGGCCGACGTTGAGCCCGGTCTCTAATTACGGGCCGTTCTAAACCACAGCAGCACATCAGCCTGGTGCTCGCCATTAAAGAAAAAAGAACATGGGAAAAAACGACTTGGCTGCAACATGGTGACCGCGTTCATAATTTATTCGCCTGTTCCTATTGGGGAAGTGTTTTACCACTCTGTGTTTGCAAACACTTTTCTCATGTGAAAATATTTAACAGTGGAAATGCTGAATGCGGGTGAAGTGACATCTGCTACTACTAGAAAGTGTAACACAACAACACTGTATCTGTATATGGATTTAATCCTAAAATGCCTATTTAAAAAAAAATTAAATACAAACCCTAGTACTCTACCATCGGAAACAGTGTCCAGCTCTGATGGTTTCTCAACCTGAGCTACATCACTCCAGCTCATAACTGGCTGCAACTAGAGATGTGTGCAGTACCATTTTTATTTTTCTCCCCAAATCCAAATGGTTTTAAATTCCAAAATATAAACAAACTCACCACCTCGTTTTAAACCCCCATGACTCTGACCAGGCAGTTACTAAGGATGCAGTAAATGCATCACAGAGCACCACATGTTCATGAAAATACAATACCCTTGCAAATATTCTTCTAATTCCAACATTCAAATATTCTGTTTTTCAGCTTTTACACACTAAAAGAGCTTCTGAGGGTAGAGTACATGGAGCTTCTGAGGGTAGAGTACAAGGAGCTTCTGAAGGTAGAGTACAAGGAGCTTCTGAGGCTAGAGTGCATGTAGGAGCCAGTTTTTCTAAAAACTAAAATCAGAACATGGTTTCATGTAAAGTTTACAGAATGGGATCAAAACCAAGAGGTCAAAACCATCTTTGACCATTTTGTCCTGCCTGGAGATTCTTCTGGCCAGCCTAGAGCCTCCATTGTCTGGCCTGGGGATTACTCCATCCAGCCTGGGGCTTCATCTGTCCACCAGAATCATGTGGGGCTTCCCGGGGTTCCTCCTACAAGGCCAGATTTCCCCCAGTGCAATGTAAAGCACTGCATCCCTGTCGAGGCGGTTACTAATCCTGCTGTAAATGTATCACACAGTGCCACACATTCCTAACATGTGGCCTTTGTTTGTCCAGTGAGCTTCATATCCGACTGCTCGCTCACGCCTGCGTGAAAGTAAAAACCGACTTGCGTCCCACGAGTCCCCAGCCCCGATGCACACCTCCAGTTTCAACCAGATGCTCTGTGAAACCAAACCTTGTAGCAAGCTTTCCTAAAAAAACATACATTTTGTACATGTTTAGAAAACATTAACATACAACTGCATCAGCGTTCATGTCTCAGCTTAGAGCACCTAAGAATAAATCACACTCCCTGTTGTCATTTATACACTCAGAGAAACACCCAGTGACCCTACAGTATATAATACATAGCTACACAATCCAACATGTTTATTTATTCACTTCAGCACCGCTCTGCAGATTGGTAACACTTCCTTGTACTATACTTATGCTATACTGTTTTTCCACATATTTATAGTTGTTTCAATGGTTTGGGGCAGTGGTAGAGCAGTGGTTAGGGTTCTGTGCTTGTGATTGGAAGATTCTGGGCTCAAATCCCAGGACTTTAACCCTCAGCTCTATGCTCCGATTGTATCCTGCATCAACTGTAAGTCATTAAAGACAAATAGGGTAGTGCTTTACTTATTAACTTATAATGTTAAATAGCAACTAGGATATCAGTAGTTAAAGCTAACTTCTGTAATATAAAGTGCTGCTCAGAATGATCAAATATAAATGAATTGATGGCACTGAGGAGGAAAATATTTCAGCACTGATCACCTGACATGATATAACTGATGTAAGTTTTGCGTCTCAGAGACTTATGCATGTGTTACTCACTAATTATTATAACACACAGCAGCACTTTCTACAAAGCTTTCAGTCTTACATTTACACACTCTGGCATCCAAATCCCACAAATCCTAAAGCTTTTCTTCATGCCAAGTTTTTGCCCAGCAGAGCCTATAAACTTTCTGCACGCTCATACGTGCAGAATATTAGATGTTTTACAGCCTTGTGTTGTTACTGCAGGACTTGTATTAATATTATATGGCATCTAGACATAGCAGCCATTTCAAATAGCTGTCACTCAGAGGGTCAGAGGTTAAGTGTCTAGCGCCCTCGCGCTCCTACAGCTTTCTGAGATGCAGAGACACACCACACTGCCATTCCACCCTGTCCCACTCCAGGCGCTCACTTAGCAACCGTTCCCTGGGTAACAGCATTTGCGTGCTCTTCTGCCCTGGCATCCCGGGAGCGGTGGGACAGGACGGGAAAAGCGGCGTTCAGCACACACTGCTGTTTGCTCAGCCCAATTCCCATGACGGTTAGAAAACGCGCTCCGCTTCCGCTGCACGAGAAAGAAAACGAGGCCTTGTTCTGTCTGCCCTCGCGCTGCTACACAAGGCCTCCGAAAACAGTTTGCAGCCTTTCAAAATTTATTAGTGATGTTTTCACACGTCACTTAAGAAAAAGAACCGGGGGGGGTGGGTTGGTTCTTCAGAGAGGCCCGGGCTGAAAATAACGTGGGTGTGTGTAAGAGTAAATGTCACGCAGCAGTTGCACTTCAATACATGCTGCAAACCTTGTAGGCAGAAATGAACAGAGAGTCAGAAATGAATTCAAATAAATATAACAAAAAAGCCGTTATTACAGAATAATAATCATAAACAACACAATAAGTGTCTAATAGTAAAAAAGAACACAACTTTTTGGGAATATGACAAACTTTGCGAGAATTTGCCAGGATGTACCTTTAATATTTATTAGCGAATGACTGGCTATTGAGGGGGGGAAAAGGAATAAAGTATGCCTAAATAATTGTGCCTGATCCTTCAGCTGTACATAAAAAGGTGTGTGTAAGA
>JAQMYM010000006.1:20779413-20798501 GCA_030014255.1 Parauchenoglanis ngamensis
ACTGGAGGAAGGAAGAGAGAGAGAGAGTGAGAGCAAGAGAGAGAAGGAGAAAGGGAGAGAGAGGGGGAGAGAGAGAGAGAGAGAGAGAGAGGGAGGAAGGGAGAGAGAGAGAGCGAGAGAGGGGGGGAAGGGGAGAGAGAGAGAGGAAGAGACGGAGGAAGGGAGGAACCTTGTTAGAAGTCATGCCAAGGGATGAGACTGTCGTTTGGCAAATCTGGGTTAGAGAGAGCAGAGAAATGTAGAGGAGACGAGAGAAGCAGGAAATGGCAACACAGGAATACTGATGACTCCAGGCAGAGAGAGAACAAGAGGTAAAGGAGAGACGGAGGAAGCGTGTAAAAGTCACCAGCTGCAGTCACTAAGAATTCTTTTCAAATCCCCTCTCACAAAAACATCTCCAACCAGCACACATCAGCACACACAGCACTGAGAGAGAGAGTGTGTGTGTGTGTGTGTGTGTTTGTGTGTGTTGGGGTGGAGGTGCGATTCCACGTTGTAAAAATCAAGTGTATTATGTACAAGAAATTATGAGTAAAGGCCAAAAGAGAAAAGGAAAAAAGGGAAGATTTAAAGAAACTGAGACAGAATAGAGAGAAAAAAGCAGCCAGAGACAAAAGACTTGTCTACCTGCATACTCTGGAGAAGTTCACATAAAGTGGAAGTGAAATGAGAGTAAAAAACAGACTTTCGATGTAATCAAGCTGCTCGGCTCCCGGCTGCTGGCTGTAAAATTACAAGATGTTAATTGTGCATTACGATTATTTTTAGATTAAACGTGGCTTTCGTTAAGGCCTGAGCACGAAACAGTGGATTGTAATGACCACAGATTGATAGTACGTGTGTACGCATGCGCCCGGGTGTGTGTTCTGCAGCAGTCACAGGTCTCCCCGTGCAGTTCATCCAGCACGATTCCACTGAACCTGCCCTGGAGCTGCTAACTCAAGCCACATGGGTGTCTCTATAAATAAGCGCTGCTGTGTGCTTCGTCCACGTCGCCATTTATTTGTCTTGCTCCTGTCACTAAACTTCGCAAGTCACCTAACACATAGATGCTGTAAATGTCAGAAAAACAATGTCAAACTCACTTAGGACTCCTTCTTTCAGCTCTGTTTTTTTTTTAAATCCTTAATGTGAACTGGACTTTTTACACTCAGTACTAACAGGGGGGGGGAAACAACAGCTGGTCATTTAGAATCTCTGCATATGCAGATTGTATACGGATTACACCTGCAACACCTTGTTTACGAGTCATGCATTTGTGAATTGAATGAGCAAGAAAAGCATTATTACTGTTAGGACACATGCCTGTTGTAAAAAGAATGCATACAAATAAAGGCATGCATTCAGTGAGGCCCATTTTCCCCCATCAACCAATAAAAGGGTCATTGAGACAAAAAAAATAAAGAAATCATGTTTGGGTAGACTTATGCAAGATGGCTAAAAGTGGAGTACTCAAATGTGGATGTTTTTGGATTTGAATAGATGTGGGTTGACAATGAAACACTTTACATTACTGTACCTGCGCATTCTCTATACAGGGACAGATGGCCCAAGCAGCACTGGCCTGGACCGCAGGGTTTGGGTTCTTCAGCAAGGACCAGAGCAGACGCACTCCATTCAGACTATCAATAATTCTGAGGGTGAGAGAATGATGTGTGTGTGTGTGTGTGCGTAAGAGCATCATGACCTTTATAAAGGGCTAACCAGGAATCCAGGTAAGATAAAAAGGAAGTAATACCAGAAACAAAAGACAGGTAACATGCTTTAAAGACACAGCTGAAAGCCTGGACACAATCAGGAAACACACCAATGATAGGACAGGGTTAATACAGGACTAACAGAAGCAATATCACATGCAAGCACAAGAAATAAACTCAAAACAAAACATGAACTCAGCACTCACTGCACTCTGAATCATGTCGAAAGGAGGAATTTGTGACATTGGTGTTTTTTTATACGATAAGAGGAGCTTTGATGGCATTTCCCCACACAGATCCTCACCTGTCCGATTCATATACTGCTATAGAATGTGGCAAGACACATGATCAGTGTCTCACCTGGCTAGAAGCCGCCCTACAGGAAATCTGTTCCCATTAGGAGATCCGTTTAGATATTTATAGCTGCAGCAGGCCGTGGACAAACATGCACACATACAGTTTGCTGGGCAACTCAGATCTCGTTGCCGACACACAGGAGGAAAAAAAACTCAGAAAAGGTCCTCTTTCCAAATCAAACAGCCATACAGACAAGCCTCTCTATATTTCTCTGGTTGGGAGCGAGGTTTGCTTTAAACGCAGGCTGTATTTCACACAGCGGACGCCACTCTACTGAAGGCTGTAGTCAGGCTATGGGAAGCTGAGCAGAATGGCTCCTCAGTGTGGCCTGTTTGTTAAATATAAATAACACGTAACCTGTTTCCCATGTGTGTGTCGACCGACAAGGCCGACATTCAATGCTGTCATGATTGCTAAACCACTCTGTAATCGGGGGGTTCTTTTGCACCTGAGGGCTCCGGGTCCAGTACAGGACAGAAAGGATCCAGTGACTCACTTCGTATTTGCAACTTATAAATCAACTCCTGAGTCATGATAACAAGAAAAGTCCTTAGCAGAACCCAGAGGGAGCACTAAATCCCTGTCTTTACAGCACTGAGTTGGGTACGTTGAGATTTCAACAGACTAAATGTGCTGAGTTGGTGAAAGAAAAAAGACCACATGAAAGATTTACAAACATTGAGGACAGCAAGTCGTTTTAGGTACACTGATTTACTTGTCGAGTTATAGGACATGAGATTTATGTACATGCTACATTTAAGTGAAACATGTTTGCATGAATTTTTAAAATTGCATTTTAATGCAACCCTTAAAGCATGCAAAGTGTCCTCACACTTGGCACCTTATAATAAATTTGCAACAAATTTTTATGTGTGTGAGGACACCAACACCTCACTGCTATCTCAGTGTGGACACTAAGAGTGGTCTCATATCTCAGAGTGGACACTATGACTGGTCCCCTATCTCGGTGTGGACACTAAGACTGGTCTCCTATCTTAGTGGGGACACTAAGACTGGTCTCCTATCTCGGTGTGGACACTAAGACTGGTCTCCTCTCAGTGTGAACACTAACACTGTTGGTGTGGACAGTCTCAGCATGGACAGTCTATGCTTAATGTCCTATGCAGACATGACCATGCTGGTCTGTGACAGGAAACGATGATATGGCAGCTATTCTAATTACTTAACATACTCCACCATAGAGCTCTCAAAATAAGCCACAAGACAAAAAGGAAAAATGTGTGTGGGAGGCAAATAAAGGCTTTCTGTCCACAACTAAGTGTAAGCGTAAAAAATAAAGAGCCGATCCTAAATATACATGACTGGAGCATGTTGCTTAGGAGGTGATGCATTTTTCTGGAGCCCAATGCTCCTTGTTGCTCTCACACAAACTCAGAGAGTGACCTTATTTCTTCAAAAACAAGCCCTGTGGATTTTTACTACACCACTGTGGTCGCACACGTCCATAAACATATTATTCTTTTAGACAATTTCTGGTTACGCTTGCCTAACTGAGACGGCTCGAACATAAAGCTCTGTATTTGTGTCCAGCCTTAATTAGGAATAGGACTGGAGTCTATAATAGTCTTGTAAATGTAATAAGTTTCAGATGGTGCAAAACACAGTGGAACACATTGGGTCATGTGCTGTGCTACTAGCGAAATTCCCAGAGAATCACATGGCACTCGATCTCTGTCAAACATGACGGCTTTGCTTTATTCCCTCGGACTTTTCTTTCATGTTGCGTTGTTAAATGTCATATATTACAACATACAAACAAGTTCCTCCAGGCAACAAGTCTGAGGTATAATTAACAAGGCTCAAATTTGGTCATGTGAAAGTTCTACTAAATTTGAATCTCTTGTAACAAAAGACCTGCAGTTAAAGAAAATGACAAAAAAAATAAACACAAATGTTCTTCAAAGAGAACATGAAGCACTGCCGCCACTACCATATTTGTAGCAGTCCATCCTCCTATCGGTTACTTTAAAGATTAGCATCACAGATTAACATCGTAGAACATCTGAGATTTGGAAATGAAAATTTTGCTGCTGGCCGTCTTTGGTCACATTGGCACTAAATCAGCCCTTGGTGAATGTGTCACATTATGCATTATACAAGCCATTACATACCAAGCCTGAATTGTTGGATGAAATATCTGCACAAAATCCCTTAGGTCATTAAATACATGCATTCTTACTGATCTTTACACAGCAAGAACAAAATTCGGTATAAAAAGTAAATTCGGATCTGTCATGTTTGTTACAATATTTTTTAAGTGAAAATGATTACCTGACCAATCAAGTGCAGGGACCTGAGAAACATCATTCAAACCCAACATATGATTGCTGTAGCCATTCTAGTGCTGAAATGAACATTTATCCGAAAACAGGGAATGTTCATGTCTGTCTGCTCATGAAAGAAGTGGATATTCATATATTAAAGTCATCCCAGTTTTTCATAATTGTGGGGCCAAAATATATTTTCTAATAATATATTCTAACCCTAGAAGTGGATAAGTTCTGACACCGAAGCACTGAGATTCTCCAGGTATAAACAGACCGCATATCAGACTTGATGAACTGTGATGGACAGTGGTGTTTCTCATGTTTAACTGGTTATAAAATGCATTCATAGGTCCCCATGTCAATCCTGAGCTTAGGTTAATGCCTGCTGTTCTCCCCGTGTCTGCGTGGGTTTCCTCCAGGTTCTCCAATTTCCTCCCACCTCCTAAAACATGCTGGTGGGTAAATTGGCAGGTGTAAACAATTTTCTACATCCAGTTTTCCTGGCTCAAATTTTCCACAGGCCTGACCTGGATAAAGTGGTTACCGAAGATGGGTAGATGAATATATGTGCTAATCTGCTATGGCACTTGGATGAGCATTGGTGCTGATCACTGCTTTAATATTATTTACAAATGAAGATGCTAATCTACTGAAGAAAACAAAGTAAACAAATTCCTAACTTATTCGATTAATTTGTTTAGTGGAAAGCTTCCAAAATGTTGTCTGAGGATCAACGGTAGTTTATTGTCAACACAAATAAAGAAATTTAAAAAAGGAAAAAAACATGGTGCTGTGCTCACAGATGGCAAGATCACAACATTGGTTAAAGCTAGAAGCATGAGGCTACACCCTTGTGGAACACCTGCAACCTCTTCGAGGAAATCACTTCCTTACCATTAATAAAATCAACAAGAAATTAGCACAACAAGAAAGGAATGAATTTCCATGATTCATGTCGTGAGCATCCTTCGGTTTCTTTTAAACTGGCTGTTCTTTATTGATCCTCATCAAGCTTAACTAAATTAAAAGGATGTGATCTGCACATGGACCAAAGGTATTCTCGGTGCATGTCCTGCTCTCTGTTCCAGTTTCGTGTGGCTGGGCCTGACCGCTTGTGCCAACTTCGTGCTGCAGCTTACACAAAATGACCACAGTGAAACAATCAAGGTCTCCACCCTGGCCACAAATATGAAGAGATCAGCAGGTAGCATAAACAGAAATCCCTGCGCTCTGTCATTACAGCACCTGAGGGTTTCCACACTGGATCTGTCAGGTCTTGGACTCTGAACTCTGGGGACCCTTTGGATCTGTCGCTGCTGCGGTGAACACGGTAGGTTAAACTGAGAACAATATTGTGCCTTACTAAAACTAAACCATGCAAACAATAAGAGGGATGATTACGGACACCTGTAAAATAGCTGAGATGGAGATATTCCACACTGTACTCTGCTGAATTGCATTGTTCAAAGACCATTTTAGATCCAAGAAAGAGCGAAACTTGGCTTACAGTACAAAATTGGTGGCAACAGCATATTTCAGCCAGAGCAACATTGTGGTTTCCTCTAAGCCCTAACCAAGCCAAGGGCAGAGGAACCATTTTAAAGTTGGCTAGTTGGACGGTTGCTGCTGCCAGCAATGTAAGCCTGTATGCTACTGTCGGAAAACGCTTGACTTAAAATCTTAAATCTATTCTGGGCTGTGGTTAGTAAACGTCTGATATAGCATATCATGGGAGAGGTCACATTGAAAAAGTGGAGTGTTCTAGTACCCTTCCCTTCCCTTCTTCGCCAAGCTGGAGAGAGATGATAAGCAGCAAGAGTTTAAAATCATGACTTTGGTACAAAGAGATTTTTTTCTTCTTGGAAGTTGGCACATTATGTGCTTGGAACAATCCTTTTGAAAGAAGCACATTTATGATCATCTCAAAATTTACAAAGTGAAATCTACCATATGTGGAGAAAAAAATTAAGGATCCCAGAGCAAGGCCAAGCCTCTGTAACGTACACCATAATGAAGAACCTGTTGCAGTGAGTTGTAATGGGGCCCAGTGTGAGCTATTTTCAGGAAGCCCCCTTTGACAACTTATGCCATGTTCTCTGGCTCCATAGCACAGCCTCCCACGGCTCTGCTGACATTGACTAGCATGGCCTGGTTGGTTCCAGTGAGGACGCTGACCAGGGGAGGGATGCTGCCGCTCTTTCGGATGGTGGTATGGTTGGTCCGTCTTTGGGCACACTCTCCCCACCATGTTGACCAACACCTCTTCAGGCTGATCTGACAGCAAATCCACCAGCATCTGCAGTGCCTTGTATTCCTCAAACCTGTGAGACAAGTTGAGAGGGAATAGACAGAACAACATGAATGAAAAAACCAAATTTCACATTCGAAATGAATTTATTAGACCTTTATTTACGCACTATACTTATAGGCTTATTCACAACATCATCATAAAGGTGCATATATATATATATCGGAAAGTATTCACAGCGCTCTTGACCTCAGACTGGGGCGACAGTTCATCTTTCAGCAGGACAACGACCCTAAGCACACAGCCAAGATATCAAAGGAGTGGCTTCAGGACAACTCTGTGAATGTCCTTGAGTGGCCCAGCCAGAGCCCAGACTTGAATCCGATTGAACATCTCTGGAGAGATCTTAAAATGGCTGTGCACCGACGCTTCCCATCCAACCTGATGGAGCTTGAGAGGTGCTGCAAAGAGGAATGGGCGAAACTGGCCAAGGATAGGTGTGCCAAGTTTGTGGCATCATATTCAAAAAGACTTGAGGCTGTAATTGCTGCCAAAGGTGCATTGACAAAGTATTGAGCGAAGGCTGTGAATACTTATGCACATGTGCTTTCTCAGTTTTTTTATTTTTAATAAATTTGCAAAAGCCTCAAGTAAACTTTTTTCATGTTGTCATTATGGGGTGTTGTGTGTAGAATTCTGAGAGGAAAAATGAATTTAATCCATTTTGGAATAAGGCTGTAACATAAAGTGTGGAAAAAGTGATGCGCTGTGAATACTTTCCGGATGCACTGCATGTTGCTAGCAAGCAGAAGCACTATGTCAGGAACGTGGGCAGGATGGCAGTTTACTAAACTTACGGCGGACTCTCCATGTCCAAGTCCTTAAGCAGTGTAGGGCACAAAGCAAACATGATGTGGGGATGATAAGGGAGTTGAACCAGTGGTGATCACCCCAAAATCTGATTTTAGACCTTGTGAAACCCAACAGCCTTCAAACCCCAAAGCACTAGAAGGCATTAGGGCTGTATTTGATTCCTTAAGCCAAGCTGGCATTATAGTTGACTGCCCAAATTCACCAGTGTGCACTCCCTTATTTCTTGTGAAGAAACAAACCAAGCCAGGGCAGCCCACAGGGTGGCTTTTTGTACAAGACCTTCAGGACCTTTGCTCCAAGACCTTCACCTCTTACACAGCTGTAAGAGCTCATGCCCCCTATATACTAAACTATAAACTATACTTTTTCAGATACCACTAAACAGAACTCATCTTTCTGTCATGGACCTTGCAAATGCATTCTTTAGTGTGCCTGTCCACCCAGTCAGTCAGTTCTGTTTTGCGTTCCAGTTTCATGGTCATCCATATACTTTCATGTGCCTATAATGAATCACTGCCTATTTACAATGAGGCACTGGCAGAAAATCATAGTTTTCTTGTGTTGACAAAAGGCTCCAACCTAATTCAATATGAGGACAACGACCTCCTGGTGGTGATTTCTGAAGTGCAGGCCTGACGTAATTTCCCTACTTAGGGATCTGGCTGCAGAGGGCCACAGAGCCAGCCTGCTCAAGCTCCAGTTCATTTACACATTGGTAAAATTCCTTGGACACAATGTCTAGTTCAGGCAAATCACTCAGCTCCAAAAAGGTGATTGCTATACAAAACAATGAAACTGCAGAGTAAGAAACATAACATTTTTGGGCATGTGCACTTAGTCATGTGTTCATCCCTAATTACAATATTCTTGAGACGCCTTTCAGCTCCCTGATCCATGGGAAGGGCCTGTAGGCACATGACAAAGACACATAGATGGCTGAGGCAGAGGATGTGTTTACAGAGCTCAAACTAGCGCTCTAGAGCAACACCTTCACTGGGCATTCCAGATCCTACTCGTCCCGTCGTCCAAACAGTGGATGAGAAATCCAGGTGCATGAAATCAGTCTTCCTCCAACAGCATGGAGGCAAGTTGAGACTGATCACCTACTATTCACCTATGCTTGACCCCATTGCAGCAGACTTGCCCCGGTGTCTCAGGGCTGTCACTGTGGCAGAAAAGGCCGTGGTGGCCTCTAGGGGCACAGTGGGCTTTTTAGAACTGTTGGTCCTTCACACTGTTTCGGCCCTTCTCTTAGAACAGAAAACGTCTGATCTTTCAGCTGTTCGCTGGCTGAGATACAAGTCTGTGCTACTGGAAATGCCTAACATTACTCTGAAACGCTGTTCTATTTTAAACCCTGCCACACTGCTGTCCACTGAGGACGATGGTGAGCAACATTGGTGTGTGTCCATCATTTCCCAGGTCTGCTCTCCCTACCCAGACCTCAGTTAGGTTCCTTTACACAATACTGACTTTGTTATATTAATGGATGGATCCACCTCAAGGAATCCCTATACAAGTAAGAACCACGTTGGTTTTACGCTCGTTGGGTTTGCTTCCACACCTTCTGGAAACATCGAGGGTTCTTCACATCCACACATAAGCCTATTTATCACCACATGCTCATTAAAGATCTTCTAGATGCCACTCTACTCACCAAACAAGTTGCTATTTGTAAGTGTGACCCTCATACTAACATTATTAATCCTGTTTCCACAGGTAATGCTGCAGCCGATTCAGTTGCTAAGATGGCAACTTCCAAGAGCCCTCCATCTGCACTTGCACTAACCCTAACCACTCCTGACAATCCTCTCCCTAGGTTTGCTAGCCTTAAGGACATGCAGTCACAAGCCTTGCTTCAGGACATAGCACTACGGAGAAAAGCCGGATGTGTCAAACATGAGGGTCTGTGGTATTGCCTCTATATTGCGCCAGGGGCCAACACGGGGCAGGCCATGTCTTCTTAGCCATTATTTCCCCTTGTTTCTTAAAGTGTTACATAGGATGGACCATGTATCAAAAGTGGGAATGATGAGTTATATTGCCAAAAATTGGTTTACAAATGGCTTCTCAACATTCTCTAAAATTTTGTGAAAAGTGCTCCATGTACATAGCACATAATATTGGAAAAGACCAAACTATTTCTTTAACTGCGCACCCATCACCAGACATGCCATATGGCCACTTATAAATGGATTTTATTGAGCTCTTACCAACTGAAGGTAAGAAACATTTGTAATTATAGACAAGTTTTCCAAATGGGTAGAAGCATTTCCAATGTCCTAACAAGATGTAGGTATAGCAAACGATGCTGACTGAAATAATCCCATGTTGGGCTGTTCCAAAGCCAAAGAAAATCAGTACTAAATTGAGTTAGATAATGGATTTCGATTTAAGACACCACTGCGCTGATCATCCAGTGAGTGCAGATGCAGTCAAAAGGGAGAATGGCACACTGAAAAACAAGTTAGCCAAGTGTTGTGAGGATACAGGGCTGAATTAGGTAAAGGCCATACCAGTCATCATCATTTTATATGATGCTGCGAGTGAGACCAAAAAACAATCTGAGCCCTTTTGAACTTACTGGTGTGGGTCCAGGGCCCAAACCACAGACCCTAACTGTATTATGCAAAGATGAAATGCTTTGTTATTGCATAGATCTTTTCTCTGTTCTCTCGGTCATTCAAACAGGATAAAGACACACTCCCAACACTGACATCCAGAACCACTGCACAACCTGGAGCCAGGAGACTGGATAGTCGTCAAAAACCTGAGAAGCTGGAGGCATCCACGGTGGCTGCGTCCGTACTGAGTGCTTCTGACAATGCAGACAGACAAGCTGTCAAAATTGCTGCGAGCCCCACCTGGATTCACCCCTTGCACTGTAAGAGAGCCATCATTCCTCCACCCCTGTTGGAAAACAGCTGTCGAGGACAATTAACACCTGAAGAGGGGTCACACCTGAGTAATAAAGACATGGCTGAGCAGGGTATACCAGAGCCTCGGTAAGGTAGGCCGAGTGCTGACTGGGCATGCCCGTACTCCAAGCACCAAACTACATCAACAATGGTAAAGTTTTACCTAGCTAAGCTATTTAGATGTCCAACCCCACATGGCGACTATGATCTGCCCTTTGGAGATCTGGAAGATGAAGTGTTTACAGACGTCATCTAAGCCACCAAAAAAAACTGTCCTAATCATGAACATATTCAGTATCGAGCATACAAAATGTGTTTGCTGTTCGCATCATACCTGTATCATTGTCATGTCAGATGTACATGTCTCATAAAATAAGAAATAGAAAAAAAGGTATTATAATTTTCTGTTCCCCTGTGAACACATCTGCTGAAAACCTACAGATAGAGGCAGGGACAGAAGATAAAGTGGGAAGACTGTTCATTGAGACCACCCCACACATACACACAGAACCTGTTCTTGCAAGAATAAATAAAATCACTCAGTCTGCTTTACATTTACTTTTAAGTCATTTGGGAGACGCCCTTATCCAGAGCGACTTACATATATCTAATTGAGTTGAGCAGTTGAGGGTTCTGGGCCTTGGCTTAAGGGCCCAGCAGAGATAGCTTGGCAGTGCTTGGATTTGAACTCACAATCTTCCAATTACATGCTTTATTTTAAAGGTCTCTTACCTATTTTATTTCTTTACCCACCACACCATTTATCTATCTATCTGTTCAATTTTATTCATATAGTGCTTTTAAAAATGGATATTGTCACAAAGCAGCTTTGCAGAAACAAAATTCTGGTTATAAATTTTAAACCTATGAATTTATAAATGTATTCCTATTGAGCAAGCCTGGCCACAGTGCCAAGGAAAATTACCTGAAACAAAAAACACACACATGGGCAGAAGTTTTATTAAGTTTTAAAAACTTTTATTATAAGAAAATATTAGAAATACTTAAAACAAATGAAACTAACTGGTTAAACACATTATTTAGCCAAAAAGGATAAAACTATTGGTTTTGAAGAAGACAGTACAAGTCTGTCTTTAGTGCATTGAGAATCACTTTGTGTTGGAATTCTATTTTCAAATGTCAGAACATGATTGGCTCTTGAACTCTCTTGATAGTGTCTCACTTAACCATCTTGGCCATCCATCTGCCTTGTCCCAGATCATTTTGAGAGAGGTGTAATGCACTGTCTGCGCCTCATTTCAATCTACAGTTGTACAGTATCACAATTGATAAGTTAGAATTTTTTTTTTTTTTTTTTTTTTTTTTTTTTAGAAGTTTATGGCTATGGATGGGGAATAAAGGCAAACACAGAATGTGTTGTTCCTGCAGTGAAACACGGAGATGGATCAAGTGATTTGGGGGAGGAAGATCTGGAGACTTTTAAAAAAAATTAAAGGGATCATGAAAAAAGAACTCACTCAATTCTTCAGTATCAAACAATTCCTTCTGTTTTATGATTGGCAATTTTTATGTTTTTATGTGGAAAAGTATAATGTTTTTTTATTGGTATTTTTAATTTTATGGTTTATAATTGGACAAAAACTCATTCTTCAACAGGATAATGGTCCCAAGCATTCTTCAAAATTGTGCCAAAATTATATCCAGTCCAAAGAAAAGGTCAGTCTCTAGTCTACAGCTCTTTCTCCCACTGAGCTGGCATGGGATGAATTGGACCGACAAGTTCGAAATGAGCACCCAGAAAAATTAGACAGAACTGTTTGCATGTTTGAAAAAAATTATGGGAGGGTTTGCTTTCCAGCAATTTTTGGAAATAGCTTGCCATGAATCTGTGCTGCTGTGATAAAGGTGGTTTGGTGGTTATTTTCATTAAACTTGTACTCAGGCACTTGCATTCATTAAATTGCACTTACTATGTATATTGTTAAATTATACTTTAAAACCAATCAGTTATATTTGTTTTAAGTATTTCTAATATTCTCTTGTAATAAAAGTTTGACAAAGCAGTGTATTGTTTATTTGTATTGTTACACACTACTAGTTGAGTTTCGTCTAAAGTGATTTTGGTGCAAGCGAAATTCAGGAAAGTACCAGTGTTAGAATAAAATTCATGGAATCAAAGAATTCATTTTTAATACGCTATACTTATTGAATTTTTTATTATTAATTTTAATTATATTCTGAGGCCTATGACCTGCATGTCTACTGTGTGTGGAAATTACAGCTGCTTCTTTCTCACCATCAGCTTTACTGATGTGCTTATTGCACTTTTCGAGTATATGGATATTGGCTCAGACTAGCCAGAACACAATGCTTTGTGTACCCAAACTCAGGTTGCATCCTGCGGGTCATTAACAATGTGTAGTTCCCACATCTGTATGTTATATGATAAGATACAAGTTTTGCTAATGTGCTCAGCCCTGTGTTCTCCTTATCCCCTATGCCTATCTACCCATATCCATACTTTGCATACATATAGCCATTACATTTATTTAATAAAATAAGAACAAAACCAAGTAGAATCCTGATACTGAATCTATGACTGGGTCTTGCTTCTCTCCTAGTGCTTGCCTGCTGATGCAGAAACATCCAACTTCTAAGCAGACTGGTTAAGCAAGCCTGGGCTCTCTAGCTAGGGATTGAAACTAGCTACTCTGAATGTAATGTTAAAAAATCCTTTACACTTGAACTTATGCTCCGCTTGTGCAACCTTCCACTGCAACATAGTTTAAGGTGTTGTGGAGTCCCATTAAGAAGCAGGAATAATGAGTTTTGCCTACATTGCATTTCATTTTTTACATTACTGGTTACATTTACATTGATGGGAACTGTAGTCCGCGAGTCCTCCTTTGAGAGCGACGGAGCCGAAGAGCGCACCGCGCGCGTGGCCGAGATTTCGCAGCGCACTGTTTGAATGGTGTGGAGTAGGTCATGACAAGGTATAAAAATAAAAAGTTTAAATACAAAGAGATACATTTCCTGGGTGTTAACAAGCAGCAATACATTTTGCAAGAAAAAGAGTTTATTGTAACACTTTGGAGAGTATCCCAGATAGGAATGTTACAAAAAAAATTAGTATTGGAAAATCATTTAAATGTTATTTAAATGAATTGAGTATTATTTAAATCCATCCATCCTCTTCCACTTATCCGAGATCGGGTCGCGGGGGCAGCAGCTTAAGCAGAGAAACCCAGACTTCCTTCTCCCTGGCCACTTCTTCTAGCTCTTCCGGGGGAATCCCGAGGCGTTCCCAGGCCAGCCGAGAGACATAGTCTCTCCAGCGTGTTCTGGGTCTTCCCCGGGGCCTGCTCCTGGTTAGACGTGCCCAGAACACCTCACCAGGGAGGCGTCCAGGAGGAAACTTAATCAGATGCCCAAGCCACCTCATCTGACTCCTCTCGATGCAGAGGAGCAGTGGCTCTACTCTGAGCCCCTCCCGGATGACTGAGCGTCTCACCCTATCTTTAAGGGAAAGTCCAGACACCCTGCGGAGAAAACTCATTTCAGCCGTTTGTATTTGCGACCTCGTTCTTTCGGTCACTACCCATAGCTCATGACCATAGGTGAGAGTTGGAACATAGATCGACTGGTAAATTGAGAGCTTTGCCTTATGGCTCAGCTCCCTTTTCACCACAACAGTCCAATGCAGAGCCCGCATCACTGTGGATGCCGCACTGATCTGCTTGTCGATCTCATGCTCCCTTCTTTCCTCACTCCTGAACAAGACCCAGAGATACTTAAACTCCTCCACTTGGGGCAGGATCTCACCCCCAACCCTGAGAGGGCACTCCATCCTTTTCCAGCCGAGGATCATGGTCTCGGATTTGGAGGTGCTGATTCCCATCCCAGCTGCTTCACACTTGGCTGCGAACTGATCCAGAGAGAGTTGAAGATCACGACCTGATGAAGCAAACATCATCTGCAAAAAGCAGTGACCCAATCCTGAGCCCACCAAACCGGACGCCCTCAATGCCCTGGCTGCGCCTAGAAATTCTGTCCACAAAAGTTATGATCAGAATTGGTGACAAAGGGCAGCCCTGGTGGAGTCCAACTCTCACTGGAAACGAGCTTGACTTACTGCCGGCAATGCGGACCAAGCTCTGACACCGACTGTACAGGAACCGAACAGCCCTTATCAGGGGGTCCGGTACCCCATACTCTCGGAGTACCCCCCCATAGGGTTCCCGAGGGACATGGTCAAACACCTTTTCCAGGTCCACAAAACACATGTAGACTGGTGGGGCAAATGCCGATGCACCCTCCAGGACCCTGCAAAGGGTTTAGAGCTGGTCCACTGTTCTGCAAAATAAAAACCACACTGATATGCAAAACAAAAACCACACTGTTCCTCCAGAATCCAAGATTCAACTATCTGACAGACCCTCCTCTCCAGGACCCCAAATAGATAAATCCAGAGGCACTGTCCCTGATGTCCATGCAATGTTGCAGAGGTGTGTCAACCAAGACAGTCCTGCAACATCCAGAGCCTTTAGGAACTCCGGGCATATCTCATCCACCCCTGGGGCCCTGCCGCCGAGGAGTTTTTTGACCACCTCTGTGACCTAGGTCCCAGAGATGGAGGAGTCCAGTCCCACTCCGAGTCCCCAGGCTCTGCTCCCTCATTGGAAGGCATGTTAATGGGATTGAGGAGGTCTTCGAAGTACTCCCCCCACCGACCCAAAACGTCCCAAGTCGAGGTCAGCAGCGCACCATTCCCACCATATACAGTGTTGACACTGAACTGCTTCCCCCCTGAGACACCTGATGGTGGACCAGAATCTCCTCAAAGCAATCCGAAATTCGCTTTCCATGGCCGCCACAAACTCCTCCCGGGTTTTTTGCCTCAGCAACCACCGAAGCCGCATTCCGCTGCCCCTCTCTTCACCCGAGTGTCCAAGACATATGGCCGCAAGTCCGACGACATGACCACAAAGTCAATCATCGAACTGAGGCCGCGGGTGTCCTGGTGCCAAGTGCACAAATGAACACCCCTATGCTTGAACATGGTGTTTGTTATGGACAATCCATGATGAGCACAGAAGTCCAATAACAAAAGACCACTCGGGTTCAGATCGGGGGGGCCATTCCTCCCAATCACGCCCTTCCAGGTCTCACTGTCATGAGCAACGTGAGCACTGAAGTCTCCCAGCAGAACGAGGGCATCCCCAGAAGGTATGCCCTCTAGCACCCCCTTCCAGGGACTCCAAAAAGGGTGGGTACATATGCACAAACAACTGTTAGGATGTGTCCCCCCACCCGAAGGTGGAGGGAAACTACCCTCTTGTCCACCGGGGTAAACCCCAATGAACAGGCTCCAAGTCGGTGGGCAATAAGTATGCCCACCCCTGCTCGGCGCCTCTCACTGGGGGCAACTCCAGAGTGGTAGAGAGTCCAGCCCCTCTCAAGGAGATTGGTTCCAGAGTCCAAGCTGTGCGTCGAGGTCAGCCCAACTATATCTAGCCGGAACCTCTCAACCTCGTGCACTAGCTCAGGCTCCTTCCCCTTCAGAGAGGTGACTTTCCATGTCCCAAAAGCCAGCTTATGTAACCGAGGATCAGACCGCCAGGGTCCCCGCCTTCGGTCACTACCCAACTCACACTGCACCCTACCTCTTTGGCCCCTCCCATAGGTGGTGAGCCCATGGGAAGGGGGACCCACGTTGCATCTTCGGGCTATGCCCGGCCGAGCCCCATGGGTGCAGGCCCGGCCACCAGGCGCTCGCCATTGAGACCCACCTCCAGGCCTGGCTCCAGAGGGGGGCCCCGGTGACCCGCATCCAGGCAAGGGAAAACGCCATTATTTAAATTGATTATTTAAATGAATAGAGCAAAGAAACAAAATGACACCAAGATCTTGAAAATTGGTTAAGAAACAAGAAAGATACGGCAATTTCAGTCTACTCAAAACTCCTATTTTCTATTGTCTTTGCATTACAGTAATTCTTGCTGTCTTTGTAAATTTATTCTTTGTGCAATCATAAAAATATCATTTGAAAGCCTGGAATTAAATGAACTTAAGGACAAATGCAGTCAATAAGTAACTCTTCTGAAAGAATATATAGCCAATAATTAACCCTACTGAAAGCATATACTTACCATAGTTTTTGAGAACAAAGGGGGTTTGCTGAGGTTTTAGAAACTTTTTTTTTGTATTACAAAATTAAAAAACTTGGGCCCATTGAAGAAATATGAAAACAAGGCTGGAGAGAAAGATGTCTTCTATGTCATCAAAATAAGTTTACATATATTTACTCACAAATCCCCCAAGAATAAACTATTTGCTGAAAACCAGACCACCCGAGAAGCCAGCAGGTAGATTGGCAGAACTTTCGAGAATGGAAAGTGTGTTATTTGTACACAGCTATCCCAGAGAACCCTGCTATAACTCATAGACTTGTGATGTAGGTTTATTTAATGTTTGCAAAAAGCAGCTTTTTGACTAGTTGATGAGTTAAAAGGGTGGCCTAAGAGATAAGATCTTCTGTAGGAGTTAAAGCATACAAAGGCACCTTTTTAAAGTAAACTACAAAAAGCACTTACACTTACCCAAACTATACAAAAATTGAGTTGGAGGAAAACAGGGAAATTGAGTCAATGAAACTTAAAAAATAGCTTAAATAGGCATCATGTTAAGTGTATATCTTACCTGCCATTGAGCTGGATGCGATCTGCCAATTTGGACAATTGATCTGGTAGACGACACTGTTTAATGACACCGTCTGGACTGACTGACACCTCACACAAGGAATAGGTTTCAGGAGAAGCAATGAGGCCAAACTCCTTAATTACATGAAGCACCACATCCTTGGCTGTTGTGTCACTGCTGATGATGATGTAGCAGCTCTGTTGGTCTGTTCTAAAAACACGTATCACCTGATCTGGAACATCTGTTCACAGAAAAGAAAAGAAAACCAGCCCACCTTGGTCATGTACCATCACCACTTAAACATAGGTTATTAAAATTAAATAAATGGTAAATGAGAGCTTTTCAATAAGTCAGCGCAGCTAGATGCATAGACATTTAGCTCATTTAAGAGGACTTTAATTAGAACACAGAATAATTACAAATTTATTATAACACTAAATTGACTATACATCCACCAAAATAGTTTAATAGGTGTGCTGTAACAATGCTACAGCGAAACTCTTCTTAATGTGTTGTAAAAGAGTTTTGGCTTTAACTTTATATAAGTTAATAAATTTAATAAGGAAAGTAAGCAAGAGTTACAAATCTTTGTAACACACCAAACTTTTATTCCTAAAACAATGACACAACTAGGACGCAAATACTAACCAACAAACAATGTGAGGATGGTCTGTGGTAAAGAAAATATCAATCACAAAACTCCACATAAAATTGAGTTCTACATTATTTAATCAGTTAGAACCGTACCTGAGACCCAACAAACAAAGTGGTTGTAGATATAAACACAGAGTAATATGCTTAAAGAAAGCATTAAAAGAAAGAACAAAACTTTCTCAGGATCTCGCAAAACTTGTGTGAGAGTTCACAAAACATCGTATATTTTCATTCTGGTCAATGTACTACCAGGTCATTTCGGCACTCAAAAAAGTGACAAAAAACCCTAGTAACAACATTTTCATTCAAACATGATAGTAATGCTTTTGTTTTCAACAGTACTCCTTTGTGTAAGTAGTCACCTTCAGTCACAAGAAGGGATGCACTTACTATTGAGACTTTGTTTAATTAATTCTGCTGAAAATTGTTGCTATTCTGCCTTCTTTTTAGTGATGGCCAAATGAAGCTCTGAAGCATGTATCTAGTATAAGGGGGTGTGCCAAATGAAGCCCCACTTCAAGGCGTGCATCATTTAAATAGAAAGCTACATGACCGATGACGAGCAAAATCTAGTTTTTTTTTTGTTAGCCTGTGTCAGTTTCATCCAATGAATGAGTTTTTTTTAATGGGGGGGATGGGGGCATTTTAGTGCACAACACCGGTATCCGTGAATCTATACAGAGTATTGCAATTGGCTGCTAATGAATTCAGCCAAGGCTGCTAGGTTTGTATACGTGGGTGTGTGTGTATGCGCATGTTCAATGAACACTTCATTTTGTCCATAAAACTGAATGGCATATAAGTAACATAATAAAAGATTAGCCTTGGACAATATATGTGTGGGCAACAGTCCTTTTGTGAGTGTAAGCATCCAGCTGATCCCAGTTGGTAAACAATAGAAACAAAGGCAGAGAACAAGGTATTCAATAGTTTATGCACAAATAAACACTTATAAATTTGTAGTGGTTGCCTTTACTTATTAAGAGAGAGTAAAATACATGATCTGTGTTTTAATAGAATAAAAATTGTAACTAAATTCACTTAGAATATCTAAAAAAAAAAAAAAAACACACACACTGATGCAGACAGCTAGGGTTGCCGCCTTTTGTGTGGAGAAATAAGTAACGCCCCGTATTCTCAGTGTAAGAGATTGTTCTGTAGATGAAACTTGTTATACATAATGACAGCTGTAAAATACATCATCAGCATCACTGTAATATACAGGGATGAACCTCTTTTCTCAGGCCTCCAGGTAAGTGTGCTCCCTCTGTGTCCTCATTTTAAGAGACTGTTCTGTATGTGAAGTGTGATGAACAGTTGCACTGATTAAACATATCAAACTATTTTAATCATACATTGTTGGAATATACTGAGGAAATATTATATATAT
>JAQMYM010000006.1:20804871-20816312 GCA_030014255.1 Parauchenoglanis ngamensis
GATCACTGCTTTTTGCAGATGATGTTGTCCTGTTTGCTTCATCAGGTCGTGATCTTCAGCTCTCTCTGGATCGGTTCACAGCTGAGTGTGAAGCGGCTGGGATGGGAATCAAAACCTCCAAATCCGAGACCATGGTCCTCAGCTGGAAAAGGGTGGAGTGCCCTCTCAGGGTTGGGGGTGAGATCCTGCCCCAGGATCCAGGATCCTGGTGTTCTGGGCACATCTAACTGAGAGGAGGCCCCGGGGAAGATCCAGGACTTAGAGGGACTATGTCTCTCGGCTGGCCTGGGAACGCCTTGGGATTCCCCCGGAAAAGCCATAAAAAGTGGCCGGGGAGAGGGAAGTCTGGGTTTCCCTGCTTAAGCTGCTGCTCCCGCGATCCGATCTAGGATAAGATAAGGATAAGTGGAAGAGGATGGATGGATGAAAACATAACTGTTGATATGGCGATATGGTTTTCTGTAAGGAGAAATGTGTCATGGAAGGAGTCTCAAGTGTCTGGCATCAGACTGGCATCACATCCTGGGTGTATCCTGACCTAGACACTAAATGTTTATACAAACATACTTCGAGCTTTAGCTGCATTTGAACCCCATACTTGAGCTCAGATTGAGTTTAGCAGCTAGTTAGTAAAAAAAGACGTGTTTATGTAAATTAGTCACCAAGGAAGAACGCTGAAATGAGCGCATTTAAAACCTGAGAAACCTGAGAGCGTTTCTGTGAACATGATATTAAGTGAATTGATGATGGCATGGGCTTTAATTTTTGAAAGGGCTTAATGTGATATAAATGCATGATAAGATTGTTACATTTGAGTTAGGAAACGTCCACAGATCCAAATCTATCAAAATGCCATAAAAATCCAAAAACACTCTTATCATGAACTAAAAATGTGAGGCTGCTTTATCAGATCCTTGGCATCAGCCTTGTAAAAATTAAAGTCTGTAATTTATAGACAGGTAATGGTTGGAATAAAATGATGCATATTTGAACCCTGTATATTACACACGTACCACATGACAACATAAATAAGGCTAAATCATTTTTATAGCAGAGTACTTTTGTGACGGCAAACACTTGCCAGGTCATGGTTCCAAGATTTTTTTATTTTTATTTTTTTTATTCATGAGGGGTAAAAATTACTTAAAAAATGTCAGAAAAATGACGTGCCAGAAAAATGACGTGCCAGAAAAATGACGGCAGGAAAGACTCCAGGATCGTCATCATGCTTGATGAGGGAAATAGAATGGAGGTTGATGTCCTCCACAACACCGTACATGACAAACCCTTTAAAAGGTCATTAGCCTGCTAATTCTCTTGACTAACTCATCACCACGTTTGGCTTCACCTTAACCTACTCTTTTATTAACGGCGTGGGCGTAAAAAGAGTAAACCCATTCCTCTGGCGACCAGTCATCATGAAAGATCAGAGTGCAGAAAAATGTTTGAAATTGGTTGGAATAATGACTTCTGGATGTCCTCTGTGCTGAGAGGGATGAGGCAGAGCAGCCTGCGTTGTGGAAAAAGTGAGCGAAGTGAGCAAATGGTACATCTCATAAAGACATGATGTGTGATTGCATGTCCCGCGTGGCCTACTCGCTCTCCATGCACAAGTGCTGACGTGATTGTCCGATCTGCAGCCAATTACAGCCTGACAACATACATGTCAATGACACACACTCCATACAGCAAGAAAACGCCACTCGCTCACTCACAGACTCAGTCTTCTGCTCTCACGTGTCTCATGTATATACCATGGTCTTTCATTCACACACTCTACATTGGCACCTGCTTTGAAAACAAGTGTAAATAATTTTGGCCTCCTTAATATAATATGTTTTATAATATGAGCTGTGATTTCCATCATTATAAATAAATAAAGAGATAAACAAAAGACCACCTCGCTATGCTTCACGGATCCTCGGGGTTCCTGAACCCCACTTTGAAAACCTAACCTACTAACTGAACAACAGCATTAATGCTAAATTGTAAAGAATTATAAGCTTGTGGCAAGAAGAGCGTTCTCAGCTTCATCCACGTCAGTCTCCGTCTCATCACCTGAGGGAAAAGTCACTCGAGGAGATGAAATCCGAGCCTTATCTTCATCTCTACGCTGATGTATGTTCATGCTAACATCGGGGAGGTAAATAATCACATTATAATTCACTAATTGATTCATTCGTCATCTTCTGTTCGGTTTGATTTCTTGTAATTGGTGTATTTTCATTCGTTTATACAGAGTGTGTACGAGCTCTTCTGTTTTGATGACGATGCGTCGGCGCAGGAGCATTGCGACCTTCTGTAACTGATTAATCAAGTTGTGCAATAGGTTCATTCTTTTATCTTGTATTATTACGTATCTATAAGTATGTACGGATTATAAACACTAAAGCGTAGGCATACTTGGCTACGTTCTCCATGCTGATGGAGCATTTCCAGATGGCCCCAGTGGCGGCGGCGAGCAGTTGCTTGTTGTCAGCTTGTTTCAGCAAAGTGACCAGCGACTTCAGGCCGTCGTACTGCCGCACCAGGTCCCGGGTCTGCTTGTCCTCCGCACACTAAACACACACACAAGCTTCAAATCAGCCCCAAGCTGATGTGATACACATGTCTACTATTTATTTCAAACCCTTTCCATTTAAGAGTAGCGAGGACGAGGCAGTGTGCAGCTGTAAAAGCACGTTAGTGGTGCTGAAAGGCCATTGGTCACAGCGCTCGGCAGCTCGAAGTTTACCTTGAAGATGGCACTCGCGCAGTGCATCTGAAGCTCCTGGTCATCACAGCTGAGGTACTTCACCAAATCCTTGATCATTCCCTCACTCTGGATCTCAATCCTGCAGCTCCTCTGCCAAAGAGAACGAGAGGACATCCTTCACCATGCAGCTCTTGCGTCTCCGCTAACTGATATGACTTTAACTGCTATTACATTTTGCCATTACAGCTTTTTAAGAATTTCTAATACGATTTTCAGTTATGTCTACATTAGCAATGCATCAGCACCACTATTTCCAGGCTGAGTAGGAGTCCTTTTTTTTCCTACTCGTTAATACCAACAATTAACCTACAATCAGGAACATTACGGAACATTGCGTGTTAGGCTACTAGACTCGTTCTTAAAATATTAGTGAGTTGATTTGAAATGCATTATTAACGCAACAATGTACAATAGGTTCACATCACATAGTATCAGCTGTATCAGATATTGGTATCGGAACTTTTTTAGGATTACGAGTAAATGAGCAGGATATTACACCGGACACCTGCATGGCTAAAAGCGCATCCCTAGTTTAAATGCATCAAGATATTTCACGTAATTTTTGCATTTTACGTTTCAGAATGATTTCCACTGTAAGATGAACACGTAACACTTTACTTAATACCTGCATCATAAGACTGACAAAACAATGCCATAAGCACGTGACGCCAACTTTTACCATGTGAGATCATGTGGTACAAAAAATAGTAAGAAAACAATTCACAACACAGGAAAGAATGGTATCGTTGCCTGATTTGGATTTTTTCGGTGGGTGTAATCTGACTACCATTATGACTACTTTGCATTATATATGTACGGTTATGTAATTGTTGCTATGGTTACATCTCAAGGAGTTTATATGATGGCTACTTAGCATTACACAATGTACAGACAGTCATATATAATAATTGTTGCTATGGTTACATTTAAAGGGGGTTACATGATGGCTACTTAGCATTACATGATACACAGATATGGTTATACACTAATTCTTGCTATGGATACATTCCTGGGTGTATCATTATACAACAGTTGCTAGAGTTACAGCTCAAGGGGTATATATCTTATATGTACCATTATACAACTGTTGCTATGGTAGCATATCAAAGGGTGTTGATTAGTTTACATGATGGCTTAGCAATAAACAATATGCATACAGTTTTATAATTGTTTCTACGGCTACACGTCTAAGGACATCATCACACATGCTAATTGCTGCTCTGCTATGTTTTACCACCAAAATAATCTACATTTTTAAAAGATATTTTATACAATGGACAAAGGAAATGACTTTCTCTTTTGGATGGCAGGTGGTTACTAATTTCTTTTGGTGCTCTAGTTAGCATAGAGTTAAATGCAAAAGGTTGCGTACCCTTACCTTGAACGGATGAAACCAACAAGGCAATGAAATCACTTAAAACCCTCCACCGTATCCGAGAAAACATTCCTTTCTTCATTCAAAACAATGAAATCTAAGAAGTGAAAAGTGCCCTGATACAGAAGAATTAAAACCATCATTCATTCAGAATCAAGTATTCTTTGTGATCATGTTGTTAAATTCCTTAATGGATGTTTTAATGATGTATCAGAACATCTGTTCTAAAACATGCTAGGTAGAGTAAAAAATAGTATGTGGCGTAATGACATTCTTATAGCACTGGATGTATACAGGACATGTTTATGACATGTTTACGTCAGTCTTATGATGCAGATTTTCCTGTCTCAGAGCAGCAATGAGAGTCAGACCTCAGAGGTGCACTCCTGCAGAGTGCCCACCATGGGGATGAGCATGTTCTTCTGGGGGCATTTGAGCAGGCGGGTGAGCAGAGGGATTCCCCCGGCTTTATGGATGTCCTGCTTGTTTCTGGTGCTCTTACTGCAGCTCCACAGAGCCAGAGCACCGCAGTGTGCCACCTCCACATCCTTCTTCTGCTCCGTGCTCAGTGTTGTTGAGTAAGGAACGCAGTCCAGCAGCTTCACCTGACACAGACACTTACAGTCAGTCATCACAAGTCCTTAACATTGCATTTTATACCAGCACACTTACCGCCAGTGTATATTTCATCTGTATGAGAATCCTAAGGGACCTTAAGCAATTTTTCATAACCTCGAGAATCAAGCAGCAAGTCGGGGGCAAGCAAAGACAAAAAAAAAAAAACAAGATGGAGGGTGAAGTGCTGCTCTTGTTATTAAGTAACCGCAAAGAGCTTTATGGATTTTAAAATACAAGATATTTAAATGAAGCCTTTGGGGGGGAAACAACTCAGATGTCAAAGCTCATCACTCAGTATTTGATTCAGCCTTCAAAGCTTAAGACTCACAACTCATCTCAGATTTCAAAGCTTATGATTTGCAACTCAAATCAGACTGCAAAGCTTTTGGTTCCCAACTCGACTCAGCCTTCAAAGCTGAACCCACTGACTCCCAACTCAACTCAAGCATCAAAGCCAATGATGCCCAATCTGACTCAGACTTAAAAGCTTACAACTCAAAATTCAACTCAGACTTCAAGCCTATGATTTTTGTAAGTCACTTCAGACATCAAACCCACTGATACCCAACTCAACTCAAGCTTCAAAGCCAATGATACCCAACTTGATTCAGACTTCAAAGCATATGACTCATAATTTGACTCATCGTATGACTTTAACTCAAGTTGGACTTCTCAGTCACTGCCCTGTGGTTCAGGTAGCTCAAATTATATGCATTAAATATCAGTTACTGATAATCTTTCCTAAAATAATTTTTAAAATGTGTCAATGTCAAGACTTCTTAAACTGACTAATTTAGAACCACAGTTCCTCTCACAGGTGCCATTTAAGACATAGGGACTCCAGAGTTAGGGACTCTGAGTGGACTCAGAATGAACAACTCGTGACTTGACTCAGACACATAAAAGCTAAGTCATAAACAAGTCTGGTGGAAACTGCTGAAATGCCGGACATTAGTGGTGATGGGGCATAGCAATGAAGCAAAAAAAAAAAAAAACCCAGCATGACTGTGGTGCATTATGTGTACTTTTGTTCTAACGAGATTACACAGGAAAAGCTTACTATTCTGGCCACCATTGGCAGCGCTTTAAAACATTCATATGCCAGTAAGAAGTGAGCCAGGATTCAATTTACATACTTGGAAGACAAAATTCTACTCTGCAACCATGCAAATTTGGCTGGGCATTTTGTTCCCACAATTCCTCCTCTGAAGACGTGATTGTAAAATCATACCCACTTGTGTTTCATGTTTGGGGTAAAAATTGTAAGCAGTGATGTGAGAACATGAAATCTGTGATTGGGTGGAGGAGTGATGAAGCTGGAGAGAAATGTGAAGGAAGGGGTTAACTGAAAGCTGAAGTGGACAGTGGGCTTTTAGCACTGATTACTCACATACTGATTTCTGGTTTGTGGTTTATAGTTTATAATAGCCAGTGTTTTCCTGAAAATCTGCTAGCCAGCTCACAAGCATGGAGAAAGCAAGTATAATTAAAAAAACATGTAATGTCTGCCCACTGAGGTCCATGTGTGCAGCAGTGACCTACATAGAGTATATAGACTGTGTGATCAAACAAGAACGCGTGGCTGAAGTCGACAAAACCTGCTAGGTTGCTAGGCAACCAAGAATTAGCTAATAGCTGTCGCTGTATACTGACAAGACAAAGTTGTATAAAGGTCCAGTATCATCTGGAATATTGACATTTTCCTCAGATGTGTTGTTAAATTAGCATCAAAATTCTCTTGATAACTATAATTCCATTATAATTACAACTGCTAGCACAATGAGCAGTAATGCACTAATCACTATGGCTAATGTTTTTGCTAGCTAGCTAGTGCTGTTAAATTCTGGAAAAAAATAAAACAAAAGTTTATATATTATATGATTACTGTAAATGTTAAACACGTTAAAAAAGTATTTGGAAATTTAATATGTGTTGTGATAAATTATATTATGGTAAAAGTTCATGAATATATCATGATCTAGCATTTTAATTAGGAGCTGATCTGATGCTGAAATTCTGCATTGAATCTAACATTTTTAAACGCTATGTGTGCAGACATTAAATAAATGCATTACTGAACTTTTTAAAAGCAATACTACAGGTTTGCTGATAGATTCTTGTCAAACCTATAAATCATAACATGTAGTGCATCACAGAGAAGTATTGTGATATATGTATCATGTCACCCACCTGTACGCTTGAGACCAGCTAAAATGTAGAAGCCGTGAAATGATTGCACACGACTAGCTTTTGCTTTTGATCTCCTGCTCAAATTGATGCCGTGAAAGAAAGCACCAGCCAAAACATTACTAACCTGAAATCAGGATCAGGGGCGGGGCTTCAGGTGGTCAGAGCTACGACGAATTTGACTAAAACTTGTACTAAGAACCAAAGAAAACACCCTTTCAACTCAGAAAGTCAGGGCGGTCTCGTCAACCCCGAGTTCAGCAAGTGATGTCACAACGATAAACGACGCTGCACTTCTTCCGCTGTATATACAAGTGTTCACTTTAGATCAATCAACATACAGACATATTCGCTTGTTAAATCTAAAACACGGATTCTACAGTTCACTGCCTTCAGGAGGAAAACATACATCACTCATCCTAGTTAGCTGGCTAGCTTGTTGCTAACAAAAGACAAACATGGAGGCATTCGTGATCTTTTCCCCATCTTGTAGTTTAAAAGCATGTACCTTGAAAATGTCATAATTCTGAGTTTTGACTTCCCACTTCTGAGGTAGCATTAATACTGGAGAGTTCAAAACAGCTGGAAACCTGTCAAACTTTCCATGTTCATATGTTGATCGGCTCATCTGCCATTTTATTGGGAGGAAGACTGTTCTGGTGTGTTTTTAACCGGTGTACTCTGATGTTATCGAAACATATTTTGCCTCATAAAGAGGGGATCATAAGCTTGAGTCACAGCATAAGGCTGTGGTTGGGTAATGAATAAACAGTCTTATGACAGAAATAGATTTTCAGACTTGGTCTTCTCCGTCACATTACACACTAAAGTTCTCCGCTGTGATGTAACCCATGCAACATGCTAATACAGCATTACACATGTGCACTTCAGAGGTGGTCTGGTCCTTCAGGTTGAGCCGTTGTGTGATGGAAACGCTGGCTACGTCCGAGTCGGGACCCATGTAAATATACAGATTAGTGCGAGCCGTGAGCTTGTAATCAGAGCGAGCGTCACTCTGTCAATAAACACGTGTGCCGAGTCGAGGGGCGGCGTGACATTCGATCTGTTTTTACCTGAAGAGCCTGAGCTTTGATGAAAGGGGGGGTGCAGAGTGTGTGAGTGTGTGCAGCAACAGGTGGGTGAAGTCTACACCATTGTATTGTGTGTGTGTGTGTGTGTGTGAGACAGAGTGATAGAGAGATGTTTGTGCACCCCTCACTGTAGCCCTACTGGGTTACAACACCCACGTCCGCTCTGACTCACGAGTTTGTCGATGCCGCCATGCTGCTGCACGGCTCTGCGTGCCCGCCTGAACTTGGCCACGTTGGCGATGGTCTCGGCCGCCAGGCTCTTCAGTTCTTTGTCAGGAGAGTCCAGGACGGACACCATGGACTCCAGACCCTTTAAATCAATGATGGCTCGTTTGATCTGAGAGCCGCAACTGATTTGCTTCAGGATCTTCAGAGAACCGATCTGAGACATAAGAAAGGTCGGAATGGGCATAACGAGTCATCATTATCTCGGAACTCTCAGGCACTTTCTACTGGAAAAACTCACTTTACACCCGAGCTCGACGGTGTCCAGCAGGTTGAGGAGGACCTCCAGCCCCCCCAAGTCTCTGATGGCCAGCTGACACGCCTCCTCAGCCAGGTTACAGTCTAGCATTGAGCACAGAGCGATCAGTGTGGCTGTCTGATCACCTCCCTGTATACACACACACACACACACACACACACACACAATAAATATTAAATAATTAGAAATAAAAAAAGAAAGAAAGAATAGGATACAGAAAAAGACTGAAACGGAGTGTATGAAGGCTCACACAGGCCCTCACACACATGCCTCTTATATACACCCTCATACACAACCTCACGCAACCCTGTGTGTGGGTATCTGTGTGAAGGTGTGTGTGTAATAAACATTTGGTGACAAAATCATAGAACTTTTGCTGTAATAAACACGCAGTTGAGGGTTCTTTGGGCCTGTGACAGTGTCTCTCTGACTCTCGATTTCTCCAGCTGTCAGATGTGCTGAGCTGGAACATCTGCACATTTCACAGGAGCAGCTCAGGAAGAAAGAAAGAAAGAAAGAAAGAAAGAAGGAGAGAAAGAAAGAGAGAAAGAAAGAAAGAAAGAGTTAAAGACAAAGAAAAAGAAAATCAAGGTAGGAATAGAAAGGAAAAAAGTAAAAGAAAGAAAGTAAGACAAAGGAATATCTTGGTGAAAGGAGATAATTGTACATTAAGTGCAGATGGTGTTTAGAGATAAGTGATGAATGGATATTATAATAATGGAGACAGAGAGATGAGAGGAGCTGAGATGTGCTTATTGGAATGGAAGGAGAAAGGGAGAGAAATAAAACAGAGAGAGGGAGACAGAGACAGAGACAGAGAGAGAGACAGAGAGAGAGAGAGAGAGAGAGAGAGAGAGAGAGACAGGGCACATGTGTTGCCCATATTACAATCCTGGACTAAATGTGAACCAGTAGCAGCAGTGAATCCACAGTGCCATTCTCTCCTTCTTCAAAGGATCCGGCGGGTTAGCATCTCAAACTTGTAAAAACAGCGCTCGGTTTACAGCCGATACCGCCGGCTTGGAGAAAAGAGGGAAAAAAGCGAGGGGTCATATGCTTTCGTTTTTGCCTGCTTTGGTCTCAAAGAGCTGTGGACATTCTTTAAAACTAGAACAACATCTGAAGGTCTTTTATAACGCGAGAATCGGACACTACTGCGCTCCCAAACACACATGTTACAGAGACGTGATCCACAACCCATCTCTGTCTCACACACACACACACACACGCACACACAAAAACCTGTGAACATGATGGTCTTCCTGAAGCTACCTCACAGCATGTGCAGTGTGCTTTACTACACTTCTCATAAGGAAAAACACACACAGATGTGTTAAGCTGGTCTCAATACACACTTTCAGTCAAAAGCAGTCACTCTTGTCTTTTGCACATTAAAAAGCCCAGTTTGATGTATTTATGTCAAATGTCATTCATTTTAAATGCTATTTGCTCAGAGGAAAGACAAAAATAAAGAGAAAGGAAGACAGAAAGAAGGCATGTTAAGGGTTGAGAAGTAAGATATTGGATAGTTTTTTTGATGCTTTTTTGGCACTAGAGGACCAACAATTGTCTCCAAATCGTCTTATTACCGCATCAAAGTTATCTTATAGTCTCAGAATCATCTCAACATAGCCTCACAATTGTCTCAAATTGATCTCAAAATCACCTAAATATTGCCTCAAGTTGGCCTGAAAGCAACCTCATCATACTCTCAACTTTTCTCAAATTTGTTCCATATTCATCTTAACAGAGACTCAAAACAATTTTCAATCATCTTAAAATTGCTTCAGAAAATGTCTATAATTAAGCCACCAAAACATCAGTGTGGCAACAGTATGTTTTACTAAAACTAGAAAATGAAAATACCCTATTAAAGGAGCAACTAAAACCAGGGATTTTTTTTACAGTTTGGGTCCCCATAATAAGGTATTTTGAAAAATATTTATATTCTCCCTTCAATTGGACTTGAATGTGTGTATGTGTGTACATCATGCTTACTAAAACCATCTAGGAGATCTAATAGGCCCTAAAACTCATGACACACTGTTTAAAGTTTTTTTTAAATTATATTTGTCTACATCCTTAGAATCTTATAAATGTGACACTGTTTGAATGTATTTGTATTTGAATGGAAAAAAAATCTCAACATAATCTCAAATTGTCTCACAAATCTTTTCAAAATCAACTTAACATTGTCAGAAAAACCACTTCAAAATCTGGTCAAAATAATCAACATGGTCTAAAATCGTATCATTATGGTCTCAAATCTGCCTTAGAATCGCCTCAAAAGTCTGAAATTGTCTCAAAATAATCTCAAATAACCAAAAAATTGTGTCAAAACAATGTCATCAGTCTCAAAGTATCTCAAATCCATTTTAATCGTCTCAAAGTATCTCAAAATCATCTTCAAAATGTCTTAAAAAATGCTATAGTAACAAATACTGCCATTCAGACTGAGATAGAGAGAGAGAGGGAGAGAGGGAGAGCGAGGGAGAGGGACAGAGAGAGAGGGAGAGAGAAGATGAGGCATGGCGTGTATAAAGATGGAGATGAATCAGACTGATGAGACTATTCCGTCTATCTTTGTTCTATAATTGTGATGATAGACTGAGACAGCGTGAGGGGGGAAAGGCAGAGAAAAAAGGAACATGAGAGACAAAGTTAAATATTCAAAGAAGAAAAAGAAACAAGAGAAGGCTGCTCTTGGCATTTAAAGCTAGCTCACGGTGGCACAGCACTCGCATTAAAGTTACCTCATGAAGGTGATTTAGAGAAGAGCTCGTATTAATTATCCTCAATTATACAGCTTCCAACTCTCCTGTGTGAGATAAAGACTACTGTATAAACAGAGAGAGAGAGACAGAGAGAGAGAGAGAGAGAGAGACAGAGAGAGAGAGAGACAGACAGACAGATAGACAGATACATATATAT
>JAQMYM010000006.1:20836206-20849768 GCA_030014255.1 Parauchenoglanis ngamensis
TTTTTTTTTTTTTTCCTTTTTTTTTTTTTTTTTTTTTTTTTTTTTTTTTTTGGCAGAAATCCTATCCATTACCATGCACATCCAATACAGGGTGTTTCCACCTCACACCCAGTGTTTCTAGAATAGGCTCCAGATCCACTGACCAGAAAGGATCATAATTGTGTGCAATGGAAAGCAAAATCAGGTAATGGATATCTATTTGGGAAAAATGATCACCCCAGAACCCAAATTCCTAATATTCCACTTTGTAGAAAGTTGGAATATTTAGATTAGGCTGATTTTAATCACAGGAGAACAGTTGCAAGAAGGGAACTCTATGAATACACTATGGACAAAGGTTTGTGGACACATGACCATCTCATCGATATGTCCTTGTTGAACATCTAATTCCAGACTCAGTTCCTCCGTTTCTGTTATAATAAGCTCCACCCTTCTGGGAAGAGATGTTGGAGTGTGGCTGTGGGGATTTGTGCTCGTTCAGCTACGAGCATTAGCGAGGTCAGGCACTGATGTTGGGGCACAGTCGGGGCACAGGGCTCTGTTCAGGAAACTCAACTTTTCTTCAACTTCGACCTTGGCACACCTCGTCTTCATAGAGCTCGCTCTGTGCACAGGGGCATTGTCATGCTGGCACAGGTTTGGGCCTGTTAGTTTCAATGAAGGGAAACTGTAATGCTACAGCATACGAAGACATTCTAGACAATTGTGTGCTTCCAACTTTGTGGCAACAATTTCAGGAAGAACCACAAATGGGTGTGATGGTAAGGTGTCCACAAACTTGGGTCCATATAGTGTAATCATCAGCAAGAATGGGTGCTGGCTAACAACCCTGATGGGATAAAATCACATTATAGTCCAGGATCGCTGAAAATAGCAGTTGATAACAATCCTATATATTTATTTCAATCCCTTTCCACAGGCTAATGATCGTCAATCAGAGCTCCCTTTTTTTAAATGGCCCTCACTGATCTGATCATTCTTTAAACAAATGTGCTCCTTGGGCCACTGAAGCCTCCTTTTTGAGTTGTTTGCTCATCCAAATCATTAAACTGCAGCATTTTGACAGAAAACAGCGGTCTGATGTGACATTAATCCAACAGCAGAGAAGATGAGAGTGAGAGAAAGAACAGGACCGAGACACATGAATGAGGATGAATCAGCCCAACAATACAGAAGGTCAAGAGAGCATCACGACACCAAAACCGCTCTAATCAGCTGTAGCGCTGGCGTCCTGACAGCAGAAACAGGAGCATTAATATTACAGGAGGAGAATTTTTTTTTTTTATTATTATTATTTTTTTCCTCCTCGTTGCCTACCGCTCTTTATTTCTCTCTTTGGGTGCTGAAAGATGCATGTGTTATGAATACATTTGCAGCAGTGAGCGGGAGACAGACTGGGTGAAAGCTTGTGCGTGTGAGGCTTGATCAGAATCCATTAGAAACCTGCAGTCACTAAAAAGAAGATAAGCGATGAAAACAAATAAGAGGGAGACTTTCGGAAACTGAGGCAGGGAACCATTTCTGGATTCAACCGGCATCCTGGAGTCGTGAGGCAGCACCATTACCCATTGCACCACCACACCCATGCTAACCCATAATCTCATGCTGGTTGTATGCAAAAATAAATCTGCATTATTAGTTTCAGTAAACCCAGTTGCAAACAAAAGTCACGACACTTACTTCTATAACCTCAATTCATCAGACTGTTTCAGATAAATGCCACCGCTAAATGTTTGTTTAATGGCAGGTTAGCTTTAATGGCTTGGGTTAGCTCATGTGACTTATCTGACAGGATTTCTGAAAGAATTTTTCATTCATTTTATATATAAATGTTTATAAATGTTTACTGTTCATTTTAAATGTCGGCTAGCTAGGTAGCAAGCTAACCTGACAGGATTTCTGAGGTATTTTGTTTAAGCTATATTCGTAATCATTCATTTAAAATTTCTGCTAAGTAACATGTGCTAACCTGACAGGATTTCAGACAGGATTTTTAAAAATAATTATATCAATAAACGTTCATTATATATGCTAGCCTTGTAACATGACAAGATTTCTGGAGTTTTTAAATTATATTCATCAATGTTCATTTAAATTGCCAGCTAGCTAGGCAGCATGAGCTAACCTGACAGGATTATATTCATAAATGTTCATTTAATGCTAGTTAGATAAGTAACAGGAGCAAACCTGACAGGATTTCTGTGAGGTTTTTTAAATCATATTCATAAATGTTCATTTTAAATGCTAGCTACCTAGGAAACACAGGCTAATATAATTTCTAAAAGGATCTTTTGCAACGTTTTCATAAATGCTCAATCTTCATTGCTAGCTAGATAACGCCAGCAAACGAACGATCTCCGATCTCAAAACAATTCCCATAAATTTGAGCGTGGGATGACGAGGTTGGATATTAATGAAGGACGGACAAGCCTAACCCACCTCAAACTTAACTTTTGTTGCTCAAACTGTTATGAATTTGCAAGCCATGTTGGGTTAACACAGGTATTTCTGTGTGAAAACAAACACTCCTGTTATTAAAGGAGGCAGAGAAGAATTCATATATTCCCTCTCAATTCATAAGGACAGACTCTGGTTATTAAACTCGCAGCACTGTCAGAGGAGTCACTCAGAAATTCGGATCACATCATTCTCTGAACAGCTGAAAGGATGTGATGGTTAGAAAATTGCAAAAGTGCCACTTCATGTGGCGAATATGGTAATAAACCACTGGAGAAAAAGAGACACTCCAACAGCGCTACAAAATGTTTAACATGATTTGGTAATTGTAATCGTCCTGCACTCGTTATAAAGTAGTCATGCTTCAATAGCTCCAGTCTGGAAGATCAGAGTGCTGAAATTCAGTACATCAGCATGACGTCCAGGGAGATATTGCTTTAATACAACAGTTCTGTAAACAATAAATTAATATCAACATTTGAAGACACAGTATGGCCAAGTGTTCTGTTTGTTTTTGCTCCGCTAGGGGAAATGATTCCCGAATAAGCCGCACTCACTTTTTAGCACATTGGCTAGCTGGCTCCCGTTAAAGGTGCTTCCGGTAAAATTGGTGTCGCTTCGTCCTTTTCATCTTCATTTGACAAACCTCATACTTTAAGTCCGAACTTTTATATTTCTGAAAAGTATCATTTGCCGTGAAACATCGCAGTGCGAAATATCAGCAACCTTGGAACGCCGCTCGACCAATCCAATTAGTGAACCAGAACTGACTGTTGTATAATACACTTTTAAAATTGTTGTTAAGATAATTACAAACTGACTGGAAGCAGTTTTCAACCCTATTCCACCCTTCCTACCTGGCAGTCACAACAAAGCCCAGAAAAACACCACTACGGATAAATAAAGATCCAACGTTTTATCCCTTTCTGATTTTAAATAAGGCTGTCGGAGCAATTTCAGGTTACAGACCCAGGTGTAATTGCTCTGTAATTGCAACAGCCCCCAGTCCAAATAAAGTCCGGCCATTTCTTTTTAATTTACTTACATGGTTTGTAAATTAAAAACAAAAGTGGTGTGCCTCCCGCCATGGCCCATAATGGAAGTCTGTTGGTCTTTTCATTTAATATGAGCAGGGCTGAAGAGCTCCCAAGCATATTGTTCCTGTGGCCTGCAAAAGCACATCTACAATGATTAAACACAAAGAACAGCAGCTGGCGTTCAAAGTAAACTAAGAGTACTGAAGATTGAGAGATGATTGACAGTGTTAAGAGCCTAAGTTAATAACTCAGCTTTTTACTCATTAAAATCAGTTATAATTTATTCATATTGTAAACTAAAATTAATTACAGAGCTATTTTGCTATTTAGTGTATAATGTAGCATTAATTTGACAGCTTGCTTTAAGCATAACAATATTTAATTGACTGTAATTAGCATTTTTAATTGTGGAATTAGTTATACTTTAAATGTTTACATATTAAGCAGCTTGATTGTTTTCTATTCTGTGTAATTACAAGTAGATGGTGGTTGGTTTTTTTTCATGCTAATAAAGCAGTTATGTTAATATTCATGACTTCCTTAATATGAACAGATTTATAATTGAACAATTTAAAGACATTATAAACACAGATCTGTTTGCTTTTTTTTTGCTGTTTGTCAACATGTAATTTCATAATTGGTTATAGTATTTATCTTCCACAGGAATAATGCACATTCATTAAACGCATGAGTGATTAAGATGTGCAAAGAAATGACTTAACACTGTCTGGTTGCATTACAAGTGTAGATCATTTATGGTTTAAAATAATGAAAGAGTAATGCAACTTTGGATCTGTGACTCAAAACGGGGTTTGAGCTTGCGAACAATTTGGCGCTCGTGATTTCTTTCCGATTTATTTTTTATATAATTGTCCATGATTATGATTTACTTACTTATTAAATTGTTTTCTTTATTTGATGTAATGTAATAAAAAAAATGTAATCCTATATTTTTAATGATTTTTTTTTTGGTCCTAGAAGAATCCAATGGTTTAGCCAAAAGTATGTGAATAATAACATTTTGTCTAACATTTACACAAACTTGCAGGAGGGTAAAAAAAACTCTCTTTACCCTCCTGCCATCTGGCAAGAGATAGCGAAGCATTCGGGCCCTCACTGCCAGACTGTGTAACAGTTTCTTCCCCCAAGCCATCAGACTCCTGAACACTCAGGAACTGGACTGACACACACACACACACACACACACACACACACTCACAAATGTACACTCATCTATCATCTACCTCTAAAATTCTGCACATTTTGCACCTTAGAAAATTTTTTTGAACATTTTTACCTCTACCATTTTGCACACTACATTTGGATTAGCGCTGTACTGTCCTGTCTCGTGATGTCTGCGCTGTCTCGTGGCAGTGTTTTTGTCTTTTTCTCTGTCTTGTTATGTCTGCACTGTTTGCACACTTTGCACTTTATGTTGTTTTTGCCATGGTTGCACATGTTTGCGCACATGCACGTTATGTGTCTTCTGTTTTCTTCTGTTGCACACGTCCACCTTTTGTACTTCTGTTGTCTTATATGCAGCACCTTGGTCCTAGAGAAACGTTGTCTCGTTTCACTGTACACTGTACCACATGTACATGTTGACATGACAATAAAAGCCACTTGACTTGACTATTAATTCCTGCTGTTAATACTGAACTTGTTTTTTCCCTTCATGAGTTCAGGCATTTAATTTTTCATTATTCCATATGAAAGTAAATATTAAAAACAAATGCAAGGTAAATAAGTTGCATGTACCTAGTATAATGTAAGTGTTATGTAATAGAATACATTAGTTTATTGATTTTTAATATATTAGTATATTATAAAACAGTATAGTATGTGAATAACATAGCTATTAAATATTTTATTTTAAAAAATGATTTAAAATGATTTGCATTATACATATATTATTTTATATAACATTCTTATATTACTGAACTGTTCTGTTCCTGTACAAAAGGTGTTTTTAAGAGTAGTACCTTTTTATCCCGAGTGTAAATTTATATTTATATGTAAATTTTATGTACCTTCATTTTATTTACACCCTTTTAAAGCAACACATTCATAACTCAAATCTAAAAATTCCTCAGCTCCATAAAGTAAAACATGAAAAACTCCATGTTTGTGTTCTTTCTGGGGTTGCGTGCCCACAGAACCACAAATTCGAGAGCCTCTTTATAAACTTCCCCTCACTGCATTGTATGGTTTGGTTCAGCACACATTTGCTAAACAGAAAATCCTTCACGCTTGGCCCGGCCGAGACTGTTTACATTTGCAAAAATAAGTTAATTCAGTTCAGGACATATAGCAAACGTTTCACAATCAGAGGCCAGTGTGCTCTGGAAACGCTGTGTGGTCAAGATAAAGTCATAAAACACTCTAAACAGACCTGAGGAAGAGGAACGGTGAGCGATATTTAGATTCAGTTTTAAATTTATTTTGTAAAAGTTTCTGGTTTCACTGCACGGGGCTTTCTTCATTAGGGCAGGAAGTGAAATCAGTTGTTTTGATCATTATATAACCGCTGTGAAGAGAAAGGATTTGCGCAGGACCCTGAGCGCACTTAGCAAAGTCAGTGACGTATTATTTCATCAGGGAGGAAAAGATGTTTTATATTCACTTAATCAAATCTGTCCAACAAGATGAAATACAGGTACCACCAAATCCATCCCAGATAAACGTAGCCCTAGACAAGGCCATGTAATTAGAAGGAGAGAGCTGTTTTTCCCCTTTCAGATAGAGGAAGAAAGAAAATAAGCAGTAGTATAAGGCTTTGATCTGGTCTTCAGCATTTCTGCACTTGGTTTCCTGAGTCATACTGCTCGATTTCAGACCCCAAAGCCACAGCGGTGGTTAATGCAGGCGTACAACTAATGATGCAAATGTTCACCGAACAGCATGTCTGTGTGTGTGTGTGTGTGTCCAGACTTTGATTTACACTCATAGTCCAGACATGTTTTCATTCGACTTTGCAAAACCCCACTCTTTTATCCCCGGCTGAGCGAGCAGTGTGTAAATCAGTCCTGTTGATCTTATTGTATGGCAGCTTTCTGGCCTGAGGCAAGCTGTTTGGAAAGATGGCGGTGTGGAAAAGAGCGCCAGCAAAAGATACCGTCAAAGCCAATAAAATGACTGACTGATGTTGAGGCTGGAGCTCGTCACTCTTCACCCTCCATTCAGCAACTTGCAGACAAACGCTTGCTTTCCTTTCCATCCAACACTCCGCGCATATAAAGAGGACAGGTCCGGTTCATTACACACAGCACCGCACAAAACCTCCATGTATATACAGCCGAGTGCAAAAGTTTACACAAAAAAATATATTGTTTATTTAGCAACTAGACAATGAGTTTGCTTTCCTTGCCATTATGAGACATTAAAAATGGTGTTTTTAATATTAATTATGGAAAAAAAAACAATAAAAGTGGTATCAAGATTACATCTCCCTTGTTTATTTTTTCATTTTAGAAATATTTCGACTTCTTGATAGCTGTTCTTACTCTGCCAGATGTTATACGTTGCCTTGTTGAATGACAGATTTTACGTGTTAAAACGGAGTTGTGATGCTACCATCAGCTTACTTCAGAGGGGAAAAAAAGCTCTATTGTCCAGCGGTAGATACAGAAAATAGCTGATGGGTGGGCCTGGAAAAATCTGGGTGGGCCTGGGGTGAGTTAGGGTTACAGATCCACCTCTGCTCTTCCCTTTTCCACTGAAAGTATTTGCGAAAATGTACTGCACATGTACATTTTTCTTCCTCAGGGTACAAACAATGAAAAAGTCACCTCACAAGGTACAACAGTGGTGCTTAAGGTCTAATAATATAATGATGTTTTAATGATACTCCTATTTAAAAGAGTACTGTATCAGTGCTTAACTAGCCTAATGACCAACATTCGTACCCTCAAGACGCATCTCCGTAGCTTGATGATCAGTAATGTATTTGATACCCCAAGGTCCAGAAGTCCGGACAGAAAGAAAAAAAGAAAAAAGTGAGGAGAGATTAAAAAGCGCCTGAGAGACTTAAACTCTGATTTGCAGCGTGCTCTCATTGGCAGCACTAATTGTCAGGATTGAAGGCGGAGAGGTTTACGCACTATGTTCTTGTACACCAGAGTTTCCTCCAAGCATAAACACATGCAGGCTGTGGTCAGAAGCACCTGCTCGCTCTTCCCCCTCCTCCATGACCGCCTCCCACTCACGCTCAACTCAACAAACAAACGAGGCGTCTGGAACAGCCGAGGCCGAGCCACTGATTGAGCAGCACGGTGTGGAAGATTTACAACCCACCCACTCTGTGCTAAAGCACGGAGGCCGTGATTGCGTCCATCCGCAGTGATCGCCAAACAGCCCATTAACAAGGAAGTGAAACAGAGGAGCACACGAGGAGTGATGAAGAGGCAAAGAAGAAGTTCGCTGAAGCATAAACGATGAGGATCGGTCCTAACGAACACCTGCAAGGCTCATCACACACTCGTTAAAACACAGAAACGGAGTTTGTGTGAGAGATCGGGCAGATGGGGAGGAAGGTTTAACACACAGGGAGACATGAGGTCCTGCACATGTCTGTCTTTAATAGGGGACTCGCAGCTGCAGAGGTCTGCATGTTCCTCCATGTTCCTCCACAAACGCAGCTTTTAAAATACACTTATGAGACAGGCAGCGGAAGATTTACTTTCTACGAACAAGATAGCCGATGACCTCATGATCTCTTTCAGCTGTCTCATCCCTCTCTTTCAATAAGGGGTTAAAATTTCCAGAGATGGAGAAACGTTTTTCTATTTTGAAGGTGAAAGAACGACCACATTCCCAACATAGATATCAGTAAAATGGTAATGTGTTTAGAAGAAGTGTATCATATTTCTGTCCTAATGGTTTCACTCAGCTCAGTTCGGCTCGGTTCAGCTTTTCCCATTTATCAGTTTACAATCAAAAGTATCAACTGATTCCTTCTTTAATGAGTTATTCATCTGAGAATACTAAACTAAAAATGAAATCAATAATATTTGGTTATTTAGAAAGTAGAGTAAGCTTTACGAAACTATTACAGTCATAGCAAAACAAAGAAGAAAAATCAGTGATCGAAATATTGAAAAACTTTCAATTTCAAGTCAAACAATATGACTCACTTTCGTTTCTTCCTCCATGCCTTAATAAAGACACGACAGTTACCAGCGCTGGTTTACACTTTATATCAAATTTACAAATATATCAAAATTTGATCCCATTTGCATTATAATCAGTGATGAAGTCCCACCTGACTCATGCTTTTGATTACATAATAGTTAGCCAAATATTAGCCAGATGTAATGTTCTAACTGTAGCTAAGGTGTAAGGCAAAGCAGGCTAATTATATACTAGTTTTAATTATAGAATAAATAGCATAATGTGAGCTAGCTTCACCACAATTTAATAATTAGCATCAGGTTATCCAGCCTGTAACTCTAGTTAACTCTTAGGCATCTAGTTTACGCAGTATAATAATTAGCATATTCTTAGCTAGCTTGATAGCAACCATGGCTACTGGATTACACAATATAATAATTAGCTTAATGTCAGCTAATTTGCTAGCAAACGCAATGTCTAACAAATAACCTGAATAAGCCTAATCTGTGCTAGTTTAGTAGAAAACAAAACTGTCTAGCAGTTTTAACACATGATACAATACTCAGTTTAGCATTGTGTAGCTACAAAAAATGAATTATTACAGGTGGAGAGGCAACATTTGCTAAGCTAAGTACGGAGATGGCTACAGGCAGCTAGTTAGTGTAGCTAATGTTGCTAATCAAGGATGTGTTAATACAAATAAATTTACAATGTGCTAATACAAATAAACGTATATTGTACTGCTACATTCAACCAGAGCTTGTAACTCGGGAGAAACGAAAGAAAACACCTCCTCGGACATGGAATTCCTACTAGGAAATTCGGAAAGGCATCCCGAACCGTGACTACTCAGAATGACTACTAAAACCATGAACAAGAATTAAAATATTACTTCAGTACTTTAAATGAGTTTATAGTTGTAGTTACTTTAAACAAACACAAATCTACAAATAACACTGATTGTACAGTTTCTGCGAAAGTTAACATATTATAACCTCATGATTGCTAATGTTAGCAGGCTAGCTTGCCGCTAACAAAAAGCACCGTTTATTGTAGCGTCGATATTTGTACTTTGAACGCACAGAGCATGAAAATGACATGATTCCGGGTTAAACCGGATGCAGCAATACTTCCTAGCGGGATTGTGCAGGATATGTATAGCACACATTACTGTGGTTTAAGTGACAGCTTTCGTGGCTGTGACGCACAGAAATATTCACTTTAGCATGAATTATTACCTCTCCTGTCAATTCCTGAAGCTGGTGTAATAGACTAGCTTTGACTCATTCTGCAATAACAGGCTATAAAACAGAGTTAAGTCACTCCAAATAGATTCACGACTTTTACTGAAATATAGAGCTTCATATTGTGCACTTGTTGCATTATAAATACACTGAGATTTATTTCAAACTTAAGAGTGCAGTCTTTTTATTTATTTAAAGAGAAGCGAGCTGTTGATTCTGGTCAGCGAAAAGGAGATAAAATACGAGCTCAGGACCTGCACCAGAATCTCTCTCTTTTTTCTTTTTTCCTCACTTTTTTAAAATAACAGCCATAACTTTCATGTCCACGTGCACCTAACATAAACACGAGTGCCCAAACCCAGAGCCAGCATTTCAGAAGTGATCAGCCAAAGCTAAACACAAATCACTGGGCCGAGTGTTCACGATGGAGCCGCGCTATAAACCAGAGGCAATAAAGTCAATTATTTCTGTACTAAACTTTCTCTCTGCGTTGTGAAAACAACATCAGATACGACTGAAAATGTTTGCTCTGTAACAATGAGCGTTGCTGCTCGGGCCACTCGTACATGCAGAACCTGCAATTGTGGCTTTTGCGTTCGTGTGTGTGTGTGTGTGTGTGTGTGTGTGTGTGTGTTGCAAGTCGCTCAGTGCCTGTGCTTTCTTTGGAGCACAAGCCCGTCAAATACAGATGTTTAAAAAAAGAGATTTATGAAACTCTGGATTTATTGAAAGCCCAATAACGGTTCTTTGTGACTATGTGTACTTGAGACAGCGTTTCTGTTTTTGTTTGTTTTTGTTGGCGTGTACATTTTTTCATTCAAATATAACCATATATGGAAACAAGCTGATCGTTCAGGGCCACATCATCAAACCGTGCACTGATGAACGCTATATCATTACGATTGATTTAATTCCAGCCACATTTCAAGATCTAAAGTGTCATCAATGTCCTGCCAGTTTATTACTTTCTTCCTGCTGCTATGTAGTAGACAGAATGTATATCAAAACTTTAAAAAAGTGATCTCGCTCAAAAATACCAGCAAATGATTTGATAGTATGTATAATGCAATGTATTAGCATAATAAAATAACTAGAGCACTCACTATAAAGAAGAAGAAGAATTCAAAAATAACTTTTGCCACAACAGACGATTTTAGTTGTTTAAATGACACATTTTTCAATCTTTGGACAAGAGTTTTAATCAAATACGACCGGAGAGAAAAAACAAGCTGATCTTGAACCTGAAATCGTGGATTTGTGGAAGTTATATCATGGAGATTTAATCCAGAGCTTTTCAAATTAGGATTCATTTGATTTTCAAATGAGGTTTTCTGAGCAACTTTGTGTTCATCTCGGCTCTTATTTTATTCATTTATTTTACAAATATCATGGCAGCTACAAAGACGTATTTCATGTGCCACTGTTTTGAAATGTTGCCGGGAGTCGCATTCAAACCAGCCACATTTAAATAGAGTGCATGAAGAAGTATTTTTTTCTTCTTTGCTATCCTGACACGCTGCACAAGCATAAGATTTCAAACAAACACAATAAGGCCTGGAAAAATGAGAATTTTCTCGTTCTTCACTTAAGAAGTTTGGGAATCCCCGGTTTGATGTTTCCAGGTATGTTTCAGGGATGAAACAATCATTCAGCATTAATTCTTTCATTCTGCTTCCTCCTGCTGTTATACAGAAGACAAAATGAATTTCAAAACATTAAAAAGTGACCACATTTTCCAAAATACCCCCTAACGTTGGCATAAAGTCTTATATTATGAACCATAGCAGCGTAATACAGGACTCACAATAAATAATTTAACAACACTGTTTTTTAAATAAATGATACGTAAAAATGACGACCACATCAGTTTCCTAGGATCCGAGCATTATTTAATGCCCCCTTCTTGCGGATGTGGATACGTGCATGCACTTCTCATCTCTAATTGTCTATGGCCTTAATCCAGTCTACATATGGCTGTGTTTCCCACGTGGCCAGTCTTACACCCACACGCTCTGCCCTCCTGCTGATAGCCATTACTTCTTAGATTTCAAAGAAACTCGACATGTTTGAGCTAAAACACAGATCTGAGCTCACTCTTGCTCTCGTCCTTCTCTCCCGCTCTCTCTAATTATTATTATGAAAGTGCGGCCTGGGGAGAACCGAGGAGCTCGCCTGGGTTTGGCACCATCGGCGGTAGTAACGTATCAGGAGCTTTTTAATACAGTTTGACTTTTGGTTTATTATTTCTGCGGGCACATCACAGGTTCGCTCTTACTCTGCCTCGCTTGCCCGTTCACAGATGTGTATAGCCGAGTTTATCTGACCATCATGGGCTGCAGAGGTGGTTTTCCAGACTTAAGTGCCGTATCATGATATTTTAGTAAATCTAAGATCACTTTTGATTTAAGTCTGCAAAACCTGCTCATAGGAGTCTTGGAGTCAGAAGAAAGTACTCGGAGAAATTCAGACCTCCTCACTTTGTAACATTACATCCTCAATCGATCAACCTCCAAAACATCTACATAATCCAAACCAAAAAGCATAAACACCTCTTGTAATTGAGTACTGTTGAGCCCAAGTGCACCCCGTCTACAGTGATTGTTCTTGAGATGTTTCTACAACCTGATCACCCGAGGTAAAAAAGGCACTAGCTTAAGGGGATTAAGGGGTTCCATCGTTCTTAGGCTGACTTTACACTGGCCAGATTCTGGCCAGATTTTCTGTCATGCATAAAAACCTCACATCATAAAAGATTTGCTTGGCTTCGAGATGAGATCAGAGGTTGACTTGGTGCCATTGTGACCAAAGTGAACCAAAATGGATCTGTTTCCTCAGTGGAAGTTTCCTCTGTGTGAGAATGTTTTTGTTAAAATAAACAAAACATTCTAATGGACAGAAGAAATCCCTTTATTTCCTCAAGCTCGCTTTGAAGACTGTTTGTGTTGGTGCGTTTTCTGGCGAAGCCCAGATTGTAAGCACAATGTAGTAATTTTCCTTAATCACAGGTATAGAGGATCTTCATTGTATAATTTGATGTGGTGAACACACATTGTCACACAGATTTAAGTAGTAGACGTTCAGAGTAACACAGATCCCATCTAGAGCTGGAGCCAAACTGAGCAACGAAGAAGAACTTTAATCAGGGCGCTGACCAAGAACCTGAAGATCGTACTGACAGGACGTCAAAGCTCACATGTGGAGATTGGTGATGGTGGTTCTTCTGGCAGCTTCTCCATCGTCTCCATGATCTTTATGGTACAGTGGAAGGTGGAAGTCACGCAGTAAAAAAAAAGTGCATGACCGCTTGCATGGAGAATCAGTGGCCTGAAAGTTGAGGAAAGCAGGTGAAACCAGCTCATCACCTGGTCAAATAGACTGACCCAGAATTGACTGATAGATAGATTGATAGACTTTATTGATCTCCAAGGGGAAATTTGGGGATGCTTATCAGAAGCAGGGACTGGGTGGGTTAAGATTAGTGGCAGGTATGAACAGATCATCCATCCATCCAAGCTGGAGCCAATCCCAGCATCTTCAGGCTTCGGGGGACACTCTTTGCAGGTCACCAGTCCACCACAGGGCCAACAAACAACACACACAACACAATTTAGTAGCCAAACCAGTTGACCTAATCTGCATGTGGGAGGAAACCGGAGCACCTGGAGGAAACCCACGCATGCACGGGGAGAACATGCAAACTCCACACAGAAAGGCA
>JAQMYM010000006.1:20856381-20868989 GCA_030014255.1 Parauchenoglanis ngamensis
AGAGAGAGATAGAGAGAGAGAGAGAGACAGAGAGAGAGAGAGAGAGAGAGAGAGAGAGAGAGATTCAGCAAGAGACAAAGAGAAATGAAAAGGGAGACACGTGTATGCAGTAAAGCAGACAGACAGGCAGGTCAGAAAAAGAGAGACGAAGGCACACCACATGTTTTCAGAGTTCAAATCCAGATCAAAATATTGATTTTGCATCTTGTGGCCAAGTCGTAACCTCCTGGCAAAGATAACCAGGGTTTGGATTAAAACATCCTGAAACATCATGACCGCATCAGTCTTCACGAGAGCCATAAAACAGCTCCAGATCACCAGAAATCCTCCTACATATTTGACACTGGGTTTGGTGGGTTTTTTTACTTTGTATGTGGTCTATATTTTTCCATCAAACATGATGGTGTTCATTTCCAAACGTCACCGAGCTTTCTCCGTCACGAAGGCCTTCTTTAGTGAAACGCTTCCAAACAACTTTTTAAGGATGTGGTCTCTAACAGCAGATTTGGAAACTTGAAGAGCCATCAAACCTGTAGTTCTGAAACTGTTGTGAAACGGAGGTTGTTTTTCTTTTTCTAATGGTCTTCCCGTTACCTGACTCGTCCCTATTCTCGTAAAGGTTGATGAAGTGGCTATTTGAGAACTCCATTATGAAGGCCTGCGCTCTCAGAACCTGCTCACATCACAGAAAAAAAAACAAACCTAAGTGGAAGTAAGTAAGGTTTGGTTCAGGAGAGAAAAGTGAGAAAGCCTGTGATGGAGTGCTGGACTTTTCACCCCGAGGCTCCGTCTCTGTGGTCAGTGAGACACCGGAGCTAAAAACAGCATCTGCGTTATCGTAAAGTAATCTGTCCCAGCGTCCCGCAGAGAGGCACTGAGGGAAAGTGGCACCAGGACGGAGCAGATTAAAGCGCTCCTTCTTGCCATTTTCATTCTCGTACTCGCGTCATGAAGCCCTCTTACATCAGAATGATACCGCGGCGCAGTCGAATACTCGAATCTGATTGGTCAGGAGAGCAGTATTTCCGTGCAACAGCACAAGAAGATCCAGCTGTAACAAACATTTATATTAACACGCTTGTTCTGACATGTTATTGTTTCTATACTAACAGCTCATAATAATGTAGTTAAGAACAGGAACTAACTCCGATCTCTCAGATGTTCAACATTAACTATAAAACGTGTGCTGTTGGTTAACAAATGAAACATTGTAATCGTCACACACTCCAGGCCGCGCTGCAATACACAAATGATGCACAATAACATGCACATTCTGTTGTGTTTTATTGCTTATTATCGTAAATACAAGGCTAGAATGCTAGATAAATCTGACTAGATGGAGATATTTTCACTTCCCAAGTTATTTTGAGTTGAGTAAACCATCCTGTGATCCATTTTCTTTGGATTTTAGAAATGACGAGTTACGGCCTTTAGTCGCATGCAGCAGTCCAGCGCTATGTTCTCTCCATTATAGAACAGCTCTCACATCATTTATTGTAACATCAGGAAACAAATAACCGAGAGACGGAGACACACAGGAAACGCAGTGTGTTCTAGTGAATGTTTAAAGTGGCTGTGTGTGTGCGTGCACGTGTGTGTGAGAGACCTGTGTAAAACCTGTGCTGGAGTGTACATGGCCAGAGATATTTTGGTTTTTATTTTATTTTATTATTGTTACTGTTACTGTATTTGTTTTATTGAAACTGTCTCATTTCAATGCTTTAGCAATACTGTACACGTTTATGGTCATGCTAATAAAGCTCTTAGAATTGAATTGAATTGAATTGAGAGAGAGAGACACAGAGAGAGTCAGACAGACAGACAGAGAGAGAGACAGACAGACAGAAAGAGAGAGAGAGAGAGAGAGTCAGACAGACAGACAGACAGAGAGACAGACAGACAGACAGAGAGAGAGAGAGAGAGTCAGACAGAGAGACAGACAGACAGACAGACAGAGAGAGAGAGAGAGAGAGAGACAGACAGATAGACAGAGAGAGAGAGAGACAGAAAGAGAGAGAGAGAGGAGAGAGAGGGAGAGAGACCCCTGTCCTACTTCGCCCAGATTTCTGTGTCACATCTGAATTAGCCATCATCATCCCCAAACACAGAAAAACAGGTTTTTTTAGCCACTTAATTGGGGACTGGTCTGGCCGGAGAAGTCCAAAGCACAAAGCGCTCGGCCGTCCATATTTCACGTCCTGCTGGAAGAGAATTAGCTCATGTTCAGTGAGTCATGATCAATACCAAACTCCAAGAAACACTGAGTGAATAAACAGAGCAGACGTTAACTCAGTGCTCAGAAGGAACCAGTTTAATTATTTATCCGTGCATGGCTGCATTTCTTTTTATTACACCGCCCCACGTGTGTGTGTGTGTGTGTGTGTGTGTGTGTGTGTGTGAATGAAAAAAAAAAAGATAAAAGTGTAGATGCTCAATTCAAATGGAATGGTTTCACAGCAACAATGAGAAAAGTGTAATGAAAGAAGTGGTGGGTAAAAAAAAAAGAAAAAAAAAAAGAGAACTCCAGAGAAAGAGTGAGAATAAAAACAAACCATGATGAAGAATGAAGACATTTCAGCTTGAACACCGAGATTAAACCTTAACCTGGATTAAATTAAAATCATCGTTTGTTCCAACTCGACCAATCTTTACCTTTAATAAATAAATTAGGACATTAGGAACTCAACGTCACTTTTAATCCCAGACGTCTTTCAAACGTCCAAACTGCAAATAAATATCTTGAATGTAGACAAACTCAGCTTATATTACTCGCTACTGGATTACGGTTACATAAATATAAGATTATTAAACCTATTTCTATCATTTTTACTCATTTCAAGCATAAAAATGCTCATTTTAAGCTTGAAATGCATCACAAAACACTCAATGGTCTTACATTTGTTATATAATAATCTCATAAAGTGAAATATTAATTATCCTTTTATCCATTCAACTTTCTTTCACTTGCTCAGATATTTTATGCAGCGAGATTAAATTTATAAAACAGAATTAGTATTAGGTGTGCTGTAAAAAATGAAAAACGTTCATACGCTGTACTGCAGCTGCAAATCACAGCCTTGACCCAGGTCAACTCGCTTACTCGCCAAAAAACGCCAAGATTTTGTTTCTTTTATCCCCAAAAATAGATTAAAAGTAGAAAAATCACCACATCATGGCATCGTTGCTTTATAATTAAGACTGGTGAATCCATGATGGTGGATAAACTACATTAATTCCAGCTCTCAGGTTTAATCCCAGGTTAAGGTTTTAATCGCTGATTTGTTAAACTGGGTTTAAATTTAAAGTGACTGATCTTCACGAAGAGGCTATATTTTAACAGATCTGTCCACGGCGTTGGTGAGTCCTGGATTCTGATTGGTCAGGAGGTGTTGATTAATTTTCCATAACAGCAGCTCTGACAATTAGTGCAGCTGCTAATCATCACAGCTTTATATTAACACATAAAACATTATCGTTTCTATAGTAACGGCTCATTCACAGGGACTTGTACTGAGGATGGTACAAATTTGTTTCGTCATCTTCAGGACAGAGGAGTTTACGTTTTGTGATTTCTTTGTTATTTTAATATATATTTTTTCCATCAAGACAGAATAAGAGAGGCTGGTGAGGGAACGAGTGTTTATAGCTGCTATAACTCGAGTAAAAACAGGAAATATAACTCGTTTCCACAACATTAAATGGATAAACGTATGATGCGTTGCTATGCAATAAATAAAAACTGTTGGCAAATTGCTGTGATACATGTGGAGTAAAATAAAACTGTCCTGTCCCGTTTCATTCCTTACACACTTTAATTAAAGCCACAAAAAAGCTATAAATAACTCCCCTGAATGTAAACGCAAAAGCAAGCAGTGCGTCAAGTCTAAATCATTTTAACATGTTAGAAAGACAAAGCAATAACAGGGTACCGTTTCCCAAAGAAAAGGAGGTGAAAGACTATTTAACAGTTACAGAAAGTGATGTTCGCTCCACCTTTTAACATCTCATCATTCTTGTGCTGTAAATGCAGTCAGGGACATTTGGACTTGACCAATAACTCTACTTTCACAGAACGAGGTCAGGTGATTGACATTACATCTGTCCAATCACGGTCTTGACCTGGGTCAACTCGCTTATTCGCCACTGACCGAAGCTATTAAATAACTTTTAAAGACGTCTGTGCTGTAAATTTCATTAAATCTAGTGCCTTTTTTTTTTATATCTTGCCTCGGACACCTCCACATTCAAAAGATTGCAGATGTACACTGGAGTGCAGAGAGCTGCTCAGAGATCCTGAAGCTTGCAGCCAGAAAAGTGCACAATAATATGCATCATGCGCTCTGCGGGACCGTCTGAGGCCGAGGCTTGCGTAAACATGAAGGAGAATTTCATCCTAGCAAAAAATAATAGTGTAAGCTGGAACCATTTGCTTGGTAAATAATCATTTTTAAGCAAACTCGTCTTCACTGTACATCACAACTGAGTTCAGGAATCCTATTCGAGTGATTTGATTGGACAACAGTCAGTGCATTAGTGCTGATATCCAGCATACATTCATGAATATGGAGACATGATTATAACCTTAAAAACAAATACAAGGTTGTTACTGAGGGCTAGAGAGGGGAAAGGAGGATGATTTTGCCTACACACAACAGGAACACTGGAACCAGAACAGCTTAAACCAAGTCATATCACTTAACATTTGTCACATTATCATTAAAAAAAGGACAGTTTTGTAAAAGATACAAAATAATCTGGTGTTTTGCATGCACACCGCTTTGAAAGTGATATTTTAAGTGTTGACTTCAGTGTTGCTAACAGTGTTAGCTGCAGAAGCTTCAATCGAGGTTAACTAGATAATCTTAGTGATAAACAAAAGCAGTTATGTTTATGGTAATATATTTCTGACACGTTTCGGTGCTGTTAAATGACTGAAAATCACGTAACGTTAAACTGAAAATCAACGTAACTGAGTTAGGTAACTAGCTTTCTAGCTAACGTTAGCGATTTGAGGCTAGCTGGCATGGCAGGAAGACATAAAAGGACAAAACATTTGCACATTAATGATTTTATGTACATTTTTAGATGGCTGAATTTTTTAATCCAGTACTGTAAAATGTATTTGCAATGTTGATAATATTGCTTCATTAAATTAGCATTTAAAGTTTTCCTGAACTCAAATCACAAGGCTTAGGTTCGTGTTTTTGAAAGCCGTTTCTGATTAAATAGATTTGAGTGTTTGGGTTTTTTTCTCCCTAAAATTTCCATACTTCTATAAAACCAGGACCTGCAAACTTTTAGCAGAAGTAACAGCAACCTAAGCTAGCTAGCTAATCTGAACAAAAATTAAACAAAATCACTGTTGTTATGGTAACATTATATTTTTTGACAAACTTGGTTTCTGTTAAACCTAGCAGTACATGATGACACACATTAAGACTTGTACTGAAATCCAACTTAAATGCGAGCTACTAGAATTCTAGCTAAGCTAGCTAACGTTAGCGATATTTGACTAGCTAGCTTATAATTTGCATATTCACGCATATCCATAGATGTTAGCATTTTTAATGAGGGGTAATGTGTATATTTTTATTCCTTTTTAAAGTTAGTTAGATTTTTATAATACAGTTGTAATATATTCCAGTAGTTAAATAGGCTACATCTATGCAATTCGGGGGAATATATTTTGATTTCCAGCTTGAACTTTCGTCTATCATTTAAATAATGACATTCATAAATATTGTGCACATAAAATCCAAAAATTGGCAAATGCAAACTCGGTGGCTGAATTTGTGCACATTAGTGGGAAATTAAAATATAAAAATCGAAAAATAGACATGTTTCTTGGGCATTAAAGGAAAAGAGGAAACCAGGGCCAGTTTTCTGGTTTAATGAGGTGTAGATGGCGTACCTGTAATAAGAGTAAAGCTGTAACTCTTCCAGTAAATGTCTCAATAGAGAGAGAAAGAAAAACTGAAAGTAGAACTACATGAGGTTTATAAATATAAAACCATCACCGGTATGCTGTCTAGAAAATCCGTCTGATCCCAACGAGAGCCTCGGCGCTAAACTGAAGTTTCTCTGGAGATCGCTGCTCTAGAAAAGTCAGGATATTGCTTTTGTTTATAAAAAGTACACAAACCCCAGAAAATTATTAAAATATATTACTTTTCTAGTTAAATATAACATAATTGGAGCTCATTCTCCGGTGTCCTGTTGCTTAAAAAAGAATCACGAGTTAAGATTTCCCAAAATCACAAAAATGTAGTCGGCCCTCGGAAAAACCAAAAATAAAAAAACTCATCCCTTTGGTGTTTATAAATTAAAGTTAAAATCACATGCTGCCCAACCGCCTGACTGGCTGTCAAGTAAACACACACTTCGACAGCTGCCGCTAAACACTCCCATGTTTAACGACATTTTGAGTGTAATTAGACACTTCGCTCCGAGTTCAGCCATGCTGACCAGTACACACAAAAACAAACCTAAAATTCCTTCTTTTAGTGTCGCAGGAGCCCATAAAAGCACCAGAGAGCTGTTAAAATCCCCTGCAAGCTGCCCCCCTTCCCTCCCCGTCACCAGATTTAGGCTAAATGAAAGCTCAGTTAGCAGTCATGCTTCGCAAAACTTCTTCCCCCTTGTCTTCCTTCTCTTCGTTATTTTTAAACGTGCCGTCCCAGGTTTATTTTCTGTCCCCTGTATTGGTGCATGGCATTTCCTCAGGAGTGCGTCCAGCTGACAGGAACCCAGTGCATCTCCGTCTCCACCTTCCTCAGAGCCTGTTTGAGCTCGCCGAATGCAGATGCCAGGTCGTCGTTAATAATCACCAGGTCGAAGAGATGCCCGTACTGATTCTCCATCAGCTGAGCGGTGCTCATCATCTCCTGGAAGTCTTCATCCTGATTGACAAATGGGGAAAAAAAACAACAACAGTGTTACAGTGAAATATTAAGAGTGTGTGTGATCAGAGAGATGCTTAAAGAATTGCACAAGAACCTGACCGACTTCCTGTTTCACGGTAACTGAGCGCTGATCAGTACGGCACAGTTCGGCAAATTTCCCATAATCAACCACTCAGTCAACAACCAGAGAAGCTTTCCCAGGCCCAGCTCTTGGATAACTCTCTGAAATGTGTCTATTTGATCAAACTCTGATGGCCTGTGCATTGTTTGCAACTCATCAGAGAAGTTAACATTCTCTGTATTTTTGTAAGTGTTCTTCTCATGGTAAGAGATTCCACATTTGGTGAAACTTCTGTGACTAATCATTTACTTTCGTTCATGCAGGTTTGCTAAGATGTCACGCAAGTCAGGTACACAAAGAAGAAAAGAAAGCAATATTGAGTAGCATATCAGAATACTAGCATTCGAGTTTAACTACGTGGCCACTTAAAGCTCCAACGGCATCATCGTCGACAGCGTCATCGTAGGCTGAATTAGGGACAGTGAGGAGATCCCTGATCCCTCCAGGGAGGAAGTGAGAGAAAGACGTCTTTGTGTCAGAAAGGAACAAAGAACCCACCACCCTATCCTCATCCAAAGGATGGCAGTGGAGAGGGTCATCAGCTTCAGGTACGTTGGTGTACACACCAGCGAGTTCCTGAAATGTACCACGCAACACGCACGGACGTGGTGGTGAAATCAGCCAGACAGCGCCTGTGCTTTCTCTGCAGACTGAAGAGGTTTGGCATGGACTCCAAAATATTGTGTAACTTCTACCGGTGCATCATCATGGCCTGGTACTGGAGCAACTCTGAGCAGGACGGCAAGTCCATCCAGAGAGGGGTCAATGCTGCAGAGTGCCTCACCAGGTCCTAACTACCAACCAAACAGGACCTTTACACCAGAGGAGCGACAGGAAGGCCCTAAGGATCATCAGGAATCCCAGCCATGGCCTGTTTACCATTACACCACCCAACAGGAGATACCAGACCAGAACCAGCAGGCTCAGGGACACTTCTTATCCATCATTAGCTAGGGTATTCGATAGATCATTAATTACAGATTATTGTAATTATTATTTACAGATCCCAGATCACACTTTCACTTTATTATTCCACTTATACACATTTTAGATAACATTTTTTTTTTTACATATTCTTATTCATATTTTATTCTTATTACTATTTTACTGTTTATTATATTTATGGGGGAGTGAGAAGGTTAGGAATTTCACTGCATACAATGTTGCCTTGCGATGGTGATGTGTGTGACAAAGCCTTTGTATCTTAATCTTTATTCTGATTGGGTGTTACAGGATGTGTGTATTACCCTGGGTGCCACTTTTTGGGTAAAATGCATTGCCATGATTTTATCTTGTCCCCCATACTGTTACTATATCCACTGCTAAATAAGCTGTGCCTTATTTAAGCACCTGCACTGACCGCAGTTACCCTTCTAACCCAGGTGGAATGCGGGCCGAGCTGAGCCAGGAAGCGGAGAAACGTCCCGATTTATAACTGACTGGAGTCGCTTCTCTACCTGCACCAGACCCCTCAGCAGTAAACAAGTTCAGTGTTTTCACAAGTTATTTTATATTGCTATTTATCATGATCCAAGTTAAACCCGCTGTTTTCTAGTTAGTCTAGCTAATCCTGAAAGGCAACGTAACCCAAATCAATTTCTTAAATTAACAAACGTGTAATCTTTAAGAAAACGTCATCATATAACTTACAGTAGGAGTCTCCAGTGTCCCTCGGAGGTAAAGCTCGAACTAACTTTTCAGACATCTTCCGGACAGAGTCTGTGGTTTCTCTGCAAACTTTGCTTTTTTTATTTTACTAACTATAAGAGAGAATAAAAGAGAGGCTGGTGAGGGAATGACTGTTTATAGTGGCCATGACATAAGGGAGAACAAGAACCAACTTGTCTTGTGGACATTCCACAAAATTAAATGTAACAAACTGGTTTTTAAAAAATGACATTTTATTCTTTAACAAAAATATATATTGAGAGAGTTGGTTTTGGGCTGCATCACACAACTCCGTCATGGATGATTGCTTCATTTTATGTGATTCTGCCCTGAACCCCCCTCTCTTACCCCTCCCTCTCCAAGCGTGTATTAGAGCGTACGGTGGCCGTCAGGTGCCCTTAGCATACTTCCAAGTACATACATTCACACTCCTTTACCTTTTCTGTGCTAAATAATAAGTATGATCCTCCATTTTTCACAATTTGGTTCTCAAACTTGTTCTCCAGCTCCAGCAAACGCTGATTCCCCTTCTTTCTTCTTCTTTGTCATCCTTCCGGGGGCTTCCTTTAGGATTCACGTTGCAGCTTATAAAAACATGAAACGCAGAAGGCGCTCTCTAGAGGTTTGTCCGTTCTGGGCTATTGTAGCGGCGCAACATGGCGGCTCCGTAGAGGTGGACCTGCTCCCTGTGTAGGTATAAAGGGCTCGTTCTAAACTTACGCAAACACAACGATTCGTTGTCACAGGTAATTATAGTCACTTCTCAACTTTATAATATTAATAATAAATTTTAATTATATAGTGCCTCTCTCATATCCAAAGTCACTGCATAACCAGAAAACACACACACACACACACACACACACAAACCTCAACTGGAGTGAGAGTTAGGGCTAAAAAGACTGTTGAGTTTTAAGCTTTGAAGAGAGAAAAGTGAAGAACGTCAGAGAGATTGAGGTAAAGAGATACAGAGTTTGGGAGCCATGATGCTAAAACATCTGCCCCAACAGTGACCAGTCTGAGCTTTGGGATGGTTAGGAGTCCAGTCCCAGCAGACCTGAGAGTGGAGTCCAAGAGACTAAAACCAGCAGATTAATAATATTTGTTTGCCTACAATATAAAACCACGTACATTTTATTTTAAGTCGGTTTAATACTCAAGCTAATTCAGTCTAAGGACCTGCAGACCTTCACGCCACACCGCTGCCGATCCCGGAGTTCTGGCAGGATTCGGAGTGTGGAATTTTCATGGACTCCATCAGAACGCATAATAAAAAAACCTGCTCAATAAAAGTTGCTTAAAAGGCAGAAATGCAGAAAATATGTCCTAGCGATGGATAAAAGGATAACGGTGGTGTTTAATGCTTTAGTGAACCGGGTCCTGTTATAGTCTGAGGTCTGGATGTGAAGGGGTTGAAATGAGTGGTGCTGGAAAATGATGAGGCTCACCACACTTTTACAGCGCTGCACATCTGAATGCATAATGGATTCAAAACCACATTAGACGATTAACGACCCAGACGCATAAAATATACCGTCCTCCCCAGCCCGAAGCCTATACAAACATAAAGCTGGGGAAGCGCTCCAGAGCCTGAGATGAGTCTTACAGATACATCGATACACTTTTCACTTCTAATTTCATCTACTGGTTAATATGTGCTCGATGTGGTGAAGTTCTGACCAACAGCTGTTGTGTATCTCTGTCCTCCAGCCTACGTGGACTTCAACACTCCCTCGCTCTCTGGTCTTGTGGCTCGGAGTGAAGTTTAGTGTTTGTGTGACCAGGTTTTAGTGCTGGTCTCCGAGAACATGGCACGGTTTGAGCGGCTTTACTGATTTAGCACAGGTTTTTTTACTAGCCGTAAACCCAGGAGCCACAGATGAGTGAGAGATATGGGGTTATATCCTGCCAAAGGCATAAAGAGAGAGCTGGAGAACGCGTTCGGACAGACAGTGGTTCCTTCTTTGCCAAGAGGAGTTTCGAGGAGAAAAAGTCGAACGGCTGTAAAGTAAACCAATGATGTGTGGCCAGGCCTGGACTGCAATCAGCTCTCATTCCTCTCCACTCAGCACCATATCTCTCCTCCTGGCCCTCTCGCATCTCGCTCGCTCGCTCACTCACTCGCTTTCTTTTTATTTGCAGAGCAAATGATTAGTTTCGTCCGGGCTTTTATTTTTTAACTCAATTTTCTTCATTGCCAATTTCAACCCCATTACCGTGGTTAGAAGGCCATAAGAGAAACTTTAAACCGTTGTTTAAGAATCTGGAAGCATTTCCAACTCGAGGTAGGGGGATTAAACACTACAGAGCCTTTTCATTGACTTCTACACATCATAAATCAATCAGAGTACAGAAAACCTGGCCATTTATAACTGAAGCTCTAGCTCCTCCTCACACTGTCTGTCTAAACCAACGTCCATGACTATGTTCACATCACTGTGCTAAAGTCACTCGAATATGTTTCAATGAAACAGATCCAATCTTCTCACATCGGACTTGAGTTTCAAATGTGGTCCTAAATCCGATACGTATCCGACTCGTGGTCACATGACCCGAATGAGACGTTCATGCAGCTTTTTGTCTGTACGTATGCGCAGTGTGTGTCCTCATCAGCCAGCAGGCTGTTCTGGTGATGCTTAGCAGTTATGTGTCAGGGTTAGCTTTAAACATTAAGTCTTAGGGTTAAGGTTAGGGTTAAGGGCTACGGCTAAGATAGAGTTTATTCTCTGCTATTGGAAGCATTTATTTGCGCTATGGTAGCACAGATCATCAGAACACTGTCAGTGCAGCAAAACACCACTGGGGCAGAGCTACAGCTTTCTGACTTTTTGCCCTCCAGCGCAAAATGTGATGTGTACATTAGCTACTAGCGTGTCCATGTTGTCAGTTTTACTACCACGAGTCAATAGGACAGGCGCGCCCTCAGTAAAGCCGGACTCTTGTAATTATGAAGGTGAACCATCGAGGTAGGCAAATCCGATCTGAGCAAAAAAAAAAATCATCCGAACAATGAGGCTTGTAATGTGAACGTAGCCAAAGTGTCGCGTGTATAACTGATTGTGGCTTTTCTTCGACTTGCATACTCAAATTTTACACGTTTATGCAGTAAAGGCCACTGTACTACAGCAAAGACTTAAACACTCCAAGAAAACATGCACACCTACGTAATATTTAAAAAACTGGACCAGGATACGCAAACACATCTGGACTGATGTGGAACTCTAGAGCGAACATCTTCATGCTAGGTTTCAGGATCGATCCTGCACATTTACGACAAAAGCATTAAAACGAGTCTTACTGTGAAAGCACTCTGTGTTCGTCTTCATCGCTTTACTGAGAGTTTTCGCATTCGGCACGGCTAAAATTTCAATGTGCGCTGATTTAATGACATTTGTTGGTTGTAATTTTATCAATTAGAATTGAAAGAAATATCAGGATACTCGTGTGTGTAATGCTGATCGTCAGACACGCGTTTCCTTCAGCTTCACTCAGCTCAGTTCTGAGCAGGATTAAGGTTCACGCAATATATTTTCATCTCTCTATCAGGCGCTTGATGGAAAATCGCTTTTTTTACCGATTCCTATAAAGTGCACCTGCCCTCCGCATTAAACCCATTTAAAAAGGACAGACGTGGTTCAGCAAAAGGTTCCCGCTTTTATATTCCCAGAGGCACTTCAGCCCTGATCATCTTTTTTCCCCTCCTCTCCCCTCCTTTCCCGTCCTCTTCTCTCGTCTCTCCTTTCCCCTCCTCTCCCCTCCTTTCCCGTCCTCTTCTCTCCCCTTCTTTCCTGTCCTCTTCTCTCCTCTCCTCCATTCCCCTCCTTTCCCATCCTCTTCTCTCCCCTTCTTTCCTGTCCTCTTCTCTCCTCTCTCCTTTCCCCTCCTCTCCTCCATTCCCCTCCTTTCCCATCCTCTTC
>JAQMYM010000006.1:20946613-20962373 GCA_030014255.1 Parauchenoglanis ngamensis
TGTGTGTGTGTGTGTGTGTGTGTGTGTGTGTGTGTGTGTGTGTGTGTGTGTGTGTGTGTGTGTGTGTGAGTGTGTGCACATGTAGCTGTTCATATGCGGTTGTAACAGTTTCCTTTTGCGGTTTATTGTGATGTCACTTACCGTGTCTCTCTCTCTCTCTATCTCTCTCTGTCTGTGTCTTGCATCTCTGTAGCTGGGGTCGTATTTCGGGGCGGAGCTGTGTGTGTTGTATGGTGATGACATTGTCTTGTTAGCAGTTGGGGCTCCAATGTTTTATGCTGCTGGGGTTGGAGGAGAAGTCCAAATCTGCTCTGTGGTGACAGGAGTAAGACAGTAATAAACACACACATGCATATGAGTGTGCTTTGGTTTCTCTGTTTTAAATTTATTCTGTGCTAAATAAATTAGAATTTAGGGAACTTGTTTATAAAATATCATTGTATTAAAAGTGTGTACAGACTGAAATTTACTTTTATATGGACTATACTATTGTTAATAAGGTTCATTCTTAAAGTTTTTAAAAGTATGTTAAAGTCTTTAACACCAAAATGCTACTTCTTTACTATTAGAGAACAGCAAATACAAAAACATGAATAACTACAGGTGCAATATATGATACATATTGTGTTTCATATATTATGTAAAATTAAAAATTTTTAATTACAAAAAGATTGGTACATTTTGACCAGTAAAGAATACACTATATACACCAGGAGAAAGAACTGTTACAAATTAACCGTGCTAGAAAAGTTTTAACTGTAACAGCAAAAAAAGGTGAGGTAAAATAACAGTATAGGAATATGACCAAATACACCCGCTCTCTCTGTGAGGTCGTGTCCTCTACACCCTCTCTCTTCGTGAGGTCGTGTCCTCTTCACCCGCTCTCTCAGTGAGGTCGTACCTACTACACCCACTCTCTCCGTAAGGTCGTACGTTCTACACACGCTCTCTCCGTGAGGTCATACCTTCTACACCCGCTCTCTCCGTGAGGTCGTATCCTCTACACCCTCTCTCTCTGTGAGGTCGTACCTTCTACACCCACTCTCTCTGTGATGTCGTACCTTCTACACCCACTCTCTCCGTGAGGTCGTACCTTCTACAACAGCTCTCTCCGTGAGATCGTGTCCTATACACCCTCTCTCTTAGTGAGGTCGTACCTTCTACACCCGCTCTCTCCGTGAGATCGTGTCCTATACACCCTCTCTCTTAGTGAGGTCGTATCCTCCACATTCGCTCTCTCTGTGAGGTCGTATCCTCTACACTCGCTCTCTCTGTGAGGTTGTATCCTCTATACCCACCCTCTGTGATATGCTCATTTGTGCTATATTTTTTTTTACTTTTTTGCTGTACTAACTGGTTGAGTTGGTATTAGCATTCAGTTTGATAGTATTCCTAAACCCTAAACTATGTGTGCTAGTTTAAGGAAGTTTACAATGGAGACTTAAAGCATGTAAATCGATCTGGATTAACGATCGCTAAATACTAAATGATGCTAAATGATGTAACCATTAATATAAAAATGTATGTAATGACACACACTGTCTTCCTGAAACATGCAATATGCGTGATGTTTTACAGGCACTAAACTGTTCCGGAGTGTTGAGGGGGTTAGTGGGGAATGAGGATGCCCGATTTGGCTCTGCCCTTGCAGTTCTACAGGATCTGAATGAAGACAGGGTTATGGAGTTGGCAGTGGGAGCACCATATGAAGAGCAGGGCAAGGGGGCCGTTTATATCTTCACTAGTTACAGAGGGGGCTTCAGATCCAAACACACACAGGTATACACACACACACACACACGCACACACATACACACACACACAGTTACAATAATAGAAGTGTATGAGAGGCTGCTCATTAAGTTAACTTTGTGTGTGTATATGTGTGTGTGTGTGTCTAGAGGGTGGACGGTGCAGCTCTAGGGTATACTCTGCAGTATTTTGGTTTGTCTCTTCACTCTGTGAGAGATTTGAGCTCAGATGGACTCCCTGATCTGGTGGTTGGATCCAGTGGAGCTGCTACAGTGCTCAGGTAATTTTGTGTGTGTGTGTGTGTGTGTGTTGGTGTGTGTGTGTGTGTATGTGCGTGCTTCTGGGAGGTTCTGGATATGTCTGTACATTGAGCATATGGTGTACACACAGTATACTACAATAAAAAAAACATCTTATCTGTGTTTTTAGGACACAACCAGTTATATGTGTTCCTGTGTCAATCACACTGGATCCACCAATCATAGCCCAGAACTTCTTTCACTGCTCCGCCCCTCATGGCCTCAACACCCCTATTGCCAAGGCAAACATATGTCTTAAACTAAGAGAGGTTTCCACAGGAAGCATACAAGGTAAGTAGATGGCAAATATGGAGGGACATCAGATTACTGAGGATTTGCAGTCTTCTGAGTAAGATTAATACTCAACTGTACACTCTGTGTGTGTGTGTGTGTGTATGTGTGTGTGTGTGTGTGTGTGTGTGTGTGTGTGTGTGTGTGTGTGTGTTCAGGTCCTCTCCATGTCACTGTATCTGTCTTCCTGGAGTTAGATTCTGGCTCTACTTCTCCTCGTCTTTTCTTTTACCCTGTGTCCAGCATTTCACACTGGAATACAACTCTTAGTAACACGTCAGTGTGTCACACATTCCCTATCACTATCCAGGTGAGTGCGTTGTTAATACATTATAGTATAATTTTCAGGCAAGTTCAATTGTGTTTAATTGGAAGCCAAAGCCTGCAGAACAGCTGTATCTTGTCACTTTATTTTAACATAAATATACTTAAATTCATTTATGGCTAAAGATATACATTTAAAAGTGTGTGTGTGTATGTGTGTTGTGTAGAGGTGTATATCAGACTACCAGGATGTTCCTCTCTCAGGGAGACTCACAGTTAGAGGACAGACGGTGGGACTCGGCCTGAGACCCGTCCTGCACCCTGACTGCCCAAACACACACATCACACACATGGTCAGTGCCACCTCTATGTTTGCACGTGTGTGTGAGTGAACTATACAGAAATGAACTTGTGTGTCTAAGTTATACGTGTGTGTGTGTCTATGTTTGTGTGTTTAGGTGTTACTGGAGAAGGTGTGTGGTGAAGATCATGTGTGCGTGTCAGACCTCAGTGTGTCTCTCCAAGTCAACAGGTTTGTGTCTCACAGTGTCTCATTTTGTCTGTCTCACCCACTCAGTCTTACTCTCTGTCTCTGTTTCTCTGACAATCTCCCTCTTTCTCACTCTGTCTCATTCTCTATCTGACCTACTCTCTCTGTTGTTGTTTCCATTTTCTGGCTGTCTCTCAGGGACATGGTGGTTAATATAGAGAGTTTCAGAGTGAATGTGTCTGTGGTGGTGGTTAATAAAGGAGAAGATGCATCAGGCACAGTGCTGTGCTTCCATCATCCTTCTGTCCTGTCGTTCACTCACATCAGTCTGGTCTGATCCACTTTAACACACTCACATCCACCACTGCTCTATTGTTTATCATGCATTTTTTTCATTATATGCTTATTAATAACGGTAAGTTTACATGTGTGTGTATGCATGCAGGTGGAATCCATTGGCTACATGGAATGTTCATCCAATGAAACAAGGGTGATGAACCTCACACACACAATGTGCAGACTCGGGTTAACCATCTTCAGACAAAGAGCCAAGGTTACACACACACACACAGTCATGCCACTTTCACACATATATATATATACACACACAGTCAAACATGCAGTCACACACACACACACAGCCATACACACATTTCACATACACTGTGTGTGTTCTCTCACCGTGTAGGTGGCATTCATCATGTCGTTCCAGCTGTCTGAGCCAACAGCTCTCAAGGACCATGTTGACGTGAATATTACAGTTAAAAGGTCAGTTTACATATCAGTTAATCAGTGCAGTGCATACATTTCTGTTCTGACATCAGTTACAGCGAGGGTAAAGATCAACAGTATCAGACCCATTCTCTGCCATATCATATAGATTATGAGATCCAATTTAACCTTTGTTTCAATCCATAAGAGCGCCACAATACACCTTACACAGAATGTATATAAATATCTAGTATATAAAGACATGACTGTGCAGTTTGTAAAGTGTTTGCATGATAATTGCAGTTTAGAAACCTAGGGTTAGGGTTATGGGAAAGTGGGTGGGAACGAGAACTCAGGAGACAGGAGAACTTTGACAGAGCTTCAGGCTCACTTTATTTTTCCCACTAGCACTTTTCAACATGCATTTGTACACTCAACCAAAAAAAACCCCAAATAAATCACCATCCCACTATTTCAGAGCTTTTGCCTTGCTCAGGTTCATCACCAGTTTCCAAGCGCATGCTCCAGTGTGTTTAGGTATGTGTCTTTGTTATGTGCCACTTCTGTCTGCGCTGTTCCTCTGTCCCTCTCTCTCTCTGGTTCACAGTGTTCTTTTTTCCATGTTAGGACAAATAATGCACAAATTAGCAAACTAGCAGTGATCACACACAGGTGATAATCATCACGCATTATCTTCCAGCTCAGCCTGCTTCCCTCCATCCAAAACTGAAGCTTGACCATGCCCCCACTGCCACAGACAATAAACACAGACCTAACATTTATTCATTCTGTCACTGTCTCCTGTCACATATTTAAGTAAGCTGTATTGTAAATAATGCCTCCTTTTCCTCATGTTTCACTGATGTAGGTTTTGACTTGATGTAATTTTCTTTATAATAATTAAATGCAATATTGTACAGTATGGATTGGACAGGGTGGATTGTACAGCGAAGATTGGATGCTGTGGATTGAGTGTTGTGGATTGAATGGTGTGAATTGGACACTGTATTAGACAAAAAGTTGCTATTTGCTTTAATCCATGCATCCAGTGTGATTTGTAAATAACATACAATAACCTGACAGCCGTGTTCTATCATAACCAATGAAAATCTATGTGTTTGTTTTTTTTAGTTCTTTTTCTTTAATACATATTTATTACTATTACTACAACTGATAATACTGCAAGAGTTTTTGTGAGTTAAACTGTTTTTGTCATTCAGTAATAATGAGAATCCAGCAACTCTGCATGACAACAGTGCAAGTGTGTCAATGCCTGTTAAACAGCTCGTCCACTTCTTGCTGATAGAGTAAGACACTGATTACCTTAATATTTTAGCATGGCAACACCACATAGTATGATTTATTACATTTGTGTGTAGTAATGTACATTTGTGTGTGTGTGTGTTTTCAGTGGTGGCTCCACACAATATATCCTTTACAATAACACTGCTTTACTTGAGCACACATATGAGGTATCTATGTATCTAACATCACCTTTACCTGCAAGTTTACACATGAAAATACCAACAGGTCATGAAGGTGCTGTCTGTCTGTTTGTCTGTCTCCCTCTCTCTCTATCTGTCTCTCTCTCTCAGTTGACCAATGCAGGTGATCTATCTACTCCAGTCCATGTGGTGTTTGTGTTGCCATTGGAGACAGCTTCTGGTTTATTATGGGATGTTTCTCCTCCTAAAATTGTGAGTTAATTTATAATTACTTACTGATTGGTTAATTGGTTTATTGATTGAGAATATGACAGTGCTGGTGGAGAGGAAGGCTCAGAGATAAAGACTGATAGTAGGGAAGACTCAGAGATGGAGACTGAAGGCAGGAGATGAAAACTGATGGTTGGTAACACTCAGCAATGAAGACTGACAGTGGGAGATAGAGACAGATGGTAGTGCTGGATGATAAAACAATCTTGATTTGTATCATATAAAGTTTTCTTCAAAAACCATGGTAAGCTACTGGTATTCAAATTTGAAAAATGTTTCTATTTTCCCATCTAACTTGTTGAAATAGTCAACAGATGCAGCCTGATTGCATGTACACAGCATGTAGGGTCGGTGCAAAGACAACACAACAGCCAATCAGACTGCATGCTCATTTGCAAAAACACTTGAGGAAATCACATCTAAACCACAACAGTAGCAAGCTACAGTAAAATGGTGATTGAGAGAGGCCTGAGAATGAAAGTGAAGATGAAGGTGGGCTATCTTCTGTTGATGACATTGTTCCAGAGAATGGCAACAGCACTTCCGGTTCAGATATGTAAAGTACGATAAAGTGCAGTTAAACCCAAAATGCAAAATATGCTGTCATCCAGTGCCACCAAAGTCTGTAAAAGCTGTCAAATTTGTTCTACCATTTAAAAAATACTGCCCAGTTGAATATGCACAGAGTGTAAGTGTGTTCAAGTGTTGTTAGCCAGCCTCCAAGCAGTGGAGTTTCTCCTAAGTCTATAGTAGACTTAAGTAGACACTGACAGTGGGGAAGACTAAGAGGTGAAGACTGATGGTGGGGAAGTCTCAGAGATAATGGGTGATGGTGGGAGATTGAAGACTTAAAAACAGAGACATCCATTAGGCTTGACAACGAGAGAGGCTCCATGTAGGACAAATGTCAGTAATGGGATAAAATAACCATTCTAAACCATAATTTAGAAGTCTGAGAACATCAACAGAATGGCATGGAGGGGCAACAATATCAAGGGATGGATGCAGAGAGGCATCATCAGCTAACTGGAGCTTCACAGGCTTACAAGGCAAATCCAGAAATGATGCAGGATAAAGGAAAACTTGTGCATCAGGAAATGAGAAAAGAATGTTACCATAAAAGGGACAGTGAACCTGCCTTAGATCATCAAGCTGTGGTAGATGTATGTGAGTGTGTGTGTGGGTGAGTGTGTGCGTGTGTGTGTGGGAGGGTGTGGGTGGGTGAGCCATGGGAGTAATTTGTTTGTGGAAACAGAAGCAGCTTTTTTGACTGTGGCAATAATATTGCTCAAGTTTCTCTAACACTTCCTCTTTCTCTCTGTGTGTGTGTGTGTGTGTGTGTGTGTGTGTGTGTGTGTGTGTGTGTGTGTCTCAGAATGTAAGGGGAGTAACGTGTGAAAAGCCAATGTTGCAGAAGAAAGGCAGCACATCATACTACAGTGAGGTGAGGAGTCCATGACCATTAGGGGTGCATGATTTCCATTTCAGCCATGTGCTCATTACCATGAGCGTTTTTCACAAGTAGTTATTCACATGAACTAGATGTTATGGAACGAACCGTTGAACAAATAGCATTTTAAAGGTGACGGCCAGTAGTGTGCTTATTGCTTTACTGTTAGAAGAATTCACCAAAGACGTGCTGTAAACCAAATTGTTTACAATGTTGTGGGGCTTAGCCTCAACTGTCAACAACTATAAAACTAAACATTTCTTCGAGATAAACCAATATGTAAGGTAACCATTTAGCTATATCATTATTACTTCACATACAAACTTTTTTGAAAGAATAAAAATATTTATTTTTACATTTTTCTATAAATAGTAAAAGTAAAACAATTCTATTTTAATTACCTGTCCGCCATTTTGATTCGCTCCATGTGAACAATTAGCCAAAATGTTCGTACTGGATTTGGCATTCAATAGGGCAAACTCTCATTTACTTTGTGAACAGTTGCAAATGTTTATATTATTGAACGCACAGTTAATGTGTTTGTATCATTCTGTTTGCTCCAATCAGAACTGCCGAGGCGTCCGGTGTTCTCTGACTCGCTGCTCTGTTGGCCCATTAACCAGAGACCAGCCAATCACATTTAGTTTTACAGGAAAAATTAACGCACAGACAAAGGTATGCTGTACACACACACACACACACACACACACACACACACACACACTGCATACAACACTCACACACTGTACACATGTTTGAATGTTGGTTTTGTATGTTTAGTGTGCATTATTTGTGTTCAGGTGGAGAGTGTTCAAGTGGAAAGTTGGGGTTTGGTCTCATTTGATCAGAATCGATACACCCAGTACCTTAATGAGGAAGATTTACTGCGCTCTGTGAGAACACACACACTAATACGCAACATCTGTATACAACACACAAAACACACATGTATGCCCATTAGAGGAAGTAAGGCAGTAAGAGAATAAATGGAATGGTGTTATGTAATTAGGATACAAAAAAGGTTACTGTATTCCTTTATAGTTACAGAAAAAAGATGTTATCAGGTTACCGATACGTTTAGTAGTAACAGGGATTATTTAGAGGATTACAATTTTAAAACACATAAGGGCTGCAACTAATCAACAAAATAAAATAAAAAAATAATTGCCAATAATATCATTATTATTTGAACTGCATTATGAAGCACACTGAAACACATTTAACTGAAATGACACATTTAACTGAAGCTGAAACATCAGTACCACTTTCACACTCGGCAGACAGCACTATCCGCCCCTTCTGTTCGCATGTGCTCACAGACACCCATGATTGGCTAGTGTCGCTGTAAGTGACTCATGGGCAGCTATGGCATTACCAGGATTCAAACTCATGATCTCCCAATGTTGTGCTTATTAAAATGCTAGAAATAAATATTTTAAATAAATATCATTTGTATCTAATAATTTTTTTATTTATAAATAAGACTAGTCGATTTATCATAGAAAAATAATCAACTGATTAATCAGTTATCAAAATCTGTAGTTGCAGATTTAAAATACATTTAAAAATAAAGAGTGATATATTACATGCACATATGCACACAGCTTATCACAAATCTCACATCACCACTCTGGTCTGGTGTGAAATCAGAGCTAATCTTACAGTCACCAAGTCATTATCATGGCCTCTGCTGAAAAAATGTGGTCACTGGGTGGAAATTTCACCATTAATTTGTCTTTAAATCAGAAAAGGGGAACAACATCACAGTACAGTGCAAGTTCTGCTTCCAGCTGAGAAAATGCTGTCATCATCCTCATATTTGGTATTGAGGGAATCCAAAAGTAACGGAACGTCATCAGTTACATTACTGTCATTTTGTGGTAATTAGATTAAATTACTGATACATTTTTAGCAGGTAATTAGTAACAGTATCAGAACACATTATTAAAATAACCCTCCCAACCCTGATGCCCACAAGAGACAAACTATAAACAACATGAGCTTCTCGTTTGCTTGTGTGAATGTAGTGTTTCCTGGCTGTATATAGGGACAGACTTTTCACTCAGAAAGGATTATTAGCTGTGTACATTAATTCACTTTAGTCTCTTCTTTTGAGTCAGAATTGATTGAAAAAAAAAACACTTAATATGGCATCATTTATTTATAAAAAAAAAAAAAACCTTAACAATGTACAGTTCTTTTAGACAAAAGTTAGAAAATATTTTCAGTGTGAGGACAATTAAGGCACATTTAAATGGATTTAAAAAGATATTCTTAAATGTAAAACAAAAAAAATCTTTAAATGTAAATTTATTCACAAAATGTAAAACATAAAAATTTAAATGCTGTTTAAAGGCACCTTTATAGTTTTTCAGAAGTTGCAATATATTGACAAATTTGTCAGATTACATTTACATTAAAATGAATGTGCACGCGCATCACATAAATAAATATGTGATACATAAATATATACATAAATTTTTATTTTATAAATTAATCTCAGTGAGCAAGCCAGAGGTGATGGTGGCGACAAAAACTCCCTGAGATGGCACGAGGAAGAAAGATTGAGAGGAAACAGACTTAATAAGGAACGATTTTTTGGGTGACAACAGATGGCTGGATGGATGGATGGATGTACTAATAGAGAGAAGGATAAACAGTTGGATGGATGGACAGATATCTGGGTGGACAGACAGATGGAAGGATGGAAGACTGGACACATAGACAGATGATGGATGGATGGATGAATATAGTGATAGATGCTCAGATGGATTGGAATACTGCAGGTTCATGGATGGATGGACGGATGGATGGATGGATGGACGGATGGACGGATGGATGGACGGATGGATGGATGGACGGACGGATGGATGGACGGACGGATGGATGGACGGACGGACGGATGGATGGATGGATGGATGGTGGTCACTGATTTGTGATCCAGTACAGTTGAGTGGTAAGAATCCACACATACAGGACACCAAGTGGGAAACATGAGCTATATAGATTATTAAAGCTTTATAATAATATATTTCACCTGATGTGAGAGTTGGACGTTTCTCTTCACTGGCCGTGGCGAGTTAGCATTAGAAGTAAATGAGATAGGACAGAATCTGATAGATATTCAGAAGACAGACAAAGTGTTTGAGTTACACCACCAGGGGGCAGTGTCTGACTGAGAGGTCACACTACACTATCCCTCTTATTACACCTGTATATGTAAGCTCAAGTATTTTATACAGAATCACTTTTACAGTTATTTTTATAAGGAATCGTTGATTACTGATTAGAATTCCCCGAGACCACCGATCTCAACTCATACCTAAAGATCTAAGTTAATAATGTCTGATTTTTGTCTGTGGCAGCAGTGTAAACCTGACAGCTGAACAATTTGTACATTTACTGACACACATACACACCTGAAACCCCATAATTCAATCCCTGGACAGACAGACAGCTAGTTAGAGAGACAGACAGAAAGACAGCACCCACTCCTGTCCAATACACACACTATTCAGCTTTAAGTCTTCTCTCCCCTGTGGTGTCCTTCTTCCCTCCTTTCATGTAGGACTGGTAGAAGAAGGACGCAAAGAGCAGCAGGTAGCTGAGGTACATGAGCGAGCCCCAGGTGATGTTGCTGTCCGTGGATCTGCACATCACGTCGTTCTGCCAGCGGTACACGAATGCCAGCACTGTGAGGCCCAGAGCCATTTGTAGAATTTGGAGGGTGGTGATGATCATGGCGCAGGGCCGAGGAATGCGCAGGCCGGCCGCTTTCGCCGCGTAGTAGCTGTACATGAGCGCGTGCACGGTGAAGTTCATGGTGATGAACCAGCACCCTCCTGCAGCTCGCTCTCTGTAGGTGTACCATGAGTACAGCAGCACCGTGATGTGGTGGTACCAGTGCAGGAACATCAGACGCTGCTTACGCAGAACGATGAACACCGTGTCTCCTGAGGCAAGAGAGGAACATGACGCAGAACCAAAAATCTTGTTTATTGCTCAGAATGTTTGAAGCGTGCATGCATGCAGAATATAAATGGGATCATTTTGTATTTAAAATAAATTCTGCTGTAGTAATGGTCCTAATGACAAATTATATTATAGTTATATCTACTGTATATCTATACTTATATCTATCTGGAACAGACAGGTGGAAGGATGGGTGACTGGATTGATGCATAGGTTTACTGTTAGATTCATGGATGGATGGATGGATGGATGGACAGTTGGATGGGTATACTTTTAGATTCATGTTAGATGGATGGATGAATCGATGGTGGCTGGATTGATGGGTACATTGTTGAATTCATGGATGGATAGATAGACAGATGGATGGATGTACTGTAGGATTCATGTTAGATGGATGGATGGATGGATGGATTGATATAATGTTAGATTCATGAATTCAAGATTTATCTTAAATATTCATAATTTGAACTTAAACATAAAAAAATATTAATTAAAACAGTTTCACGAGTTGTGTCTCTCTAACGACCCCATTTGTAATCTGTAATCATTTTTATCTATAAATAAAAATATGACCTCACCAAACTCCGGCACCTTGCTGATGGTGAAGGCCCAGGTCCAGAACTTGCTGATGGGGGCGCTGTATAAGCTCGTGTCACACACGGTCTGTCTGAATCCGCCGGCGCTGTGAAGGTGCAGCATGTAGGATACTGTACGCACTGCTCCTAGAATACTGAGCACAGAACACATCACTCTGCTCACTCACACTGACTGAACATGGACATATTTTTTACATATGCATTAAAAATTTAACTATTAAAAACTATAATAATAATGATAACATGATCCTCAGGGTTTCATCTTCATGTACGGGGCTTTAAAATACAAATATAGATTGATTATTTCCCTATAAAGGCACATCTAGGAGTGTTTTATTCCTCTTATACCACGGCAATTTGCCAATGATTACACATTTTTAATTAATAGAGAATGACATCATTTTTTATTCATTTATAGTTACATTTAAAGTTACAGCTTTACCACTGATACTGAAAACTTCTTCCGTAATCGTTACATAAACATCTCCTTACAAAAAAACGTCACCATATCACCACTTACACGTTTTTTTTCTTTTTATCTGTTTATGTGGCATGTCTGCCGTACAGTTATGTTATCATTTCTATAGTAACAGCACACTGATAACACAGACTCATATAACAGTACAGCAGTAAGGTTTTTATAACAGTATAATAACATTACTGTAAAAAAATAACAGACTTACTGCCATACAAATGTATTACAGAGCAGATTTTGGACAGAAAAGAGTGAACGGTTTGTGTTTTAACCCCAAATCTAAAGAATAAAGACTTTTTTTCACAAACCCAGTCCCTGAGCTCACCTGAACACAGCCAGGCTGAGGGACCAGAGTGCCAGCGGAACACGCAGGTCCAACTTCTGTCTGTCTCTCATCAGGTACCGGCCAAGGAAAATAACCACGGCGTACAGAGCACACAGCACAAAGGACGTGGTCCTGTAACACACACACACACACACACACACACACACACAGACACACACAGACACACACACAGACACACACACACAGACACACACACAGACACACACACAGACACACAAACACACATACACATCATTATAGTATTAAATCAAAGATCTACTCAGACATTGTGATGCCTGAATGTCATTTATTAACATAATGATATATAATGAGACAGACAGACAGACAGACAGACAGGTAGATAGGTAGACAGGAGACAAGATGACAAGCAGACAGATAGATAATTAGATAGACAGAAAAAGAGAAACAGACCGATAGACAAGCAGGCAGGTGTACAGACACACAGGTAGATAAAATGACCAACAGACAGACAGGCGGACAGACAGCCAGACAGGCAGGCAGACAGACAAGGAGAGAAAAAGGCAGACAGGTAGAAAGCCAGACAGCCATACAGACAGACAGATAGAAAGCCAGACAGACAGACAGACAGACAAACAGATAGAAAGACAGACAGACAGACAGACAGATGGAAAGCCGGACAGACAGACAGACAGACAAACAGATAGAAAGACAGACAGACAGATAGACAGATAGAAAGCCAGACAGGCAGACTGTGAGACAGAAAGGACAGACAGACAGGCAGATGGACAGATAGATAGAAAGCCAGACAGACTGTGAGACAGAATGGACAAACCGACAGGCAGATGGACAGACAGACAGATAGCATGTCTGTGTTGCTATCTGTCTGTCTGCCCATCTGACAGACTCAACTTCAGAATTATTGGCACCCTTCATGAAAATGAGCAAAAGTGAAAATACAGAGTGTCCCAAAAGTCTCAATCTATAGGCATGGAGATTACATAAATGCTCAAGCTGTCAGCTTTGGACTTCACTAAAAGTGTCTATACGCAGAATTCGATCTTCTATTGTTAGATTGAAAGCCACGTTGGATCTGAAATTAAAAGAAAAATATTAAATGTCATATAAGGAAAAATGCCTATGGATCCAGACTTTGGGAAACGCTGTGTAAAATGAAGACACCTTCATGAGGAACTTCCACTTCCAAAAATTCAACAAATTCATTTTTTTTAAGTTTCAAAAGCCTGGTTTCAAAACTCTTGGCACCCTTAGATTTAATATTAGTTAAAGAGGCATTAAGGTTAAAGCATGCCCATTGGTCTGGCGCAGTGACACGCCCACAGCATATCTGATATAAAAATCTGATCATGACCAGGACAAAGGTACGAGACAAAGGTCATTCTCACAGCTCACTGACAGATCGAACCACAGTCAGATACGTCACCGACTGGCACACGCACGCACCCATCAGTGTAAATGGTGTTTAAAGGTTTTTTTAGATATGCACAGTGTGTGAGAGTGTGTGTGCATGTGTGTGAAGGGGCAGTCAGGTAACACCTCCATCATTTCATTTTAAAAAGGACACATAATGCCTGTGTCCTCAGCCGATCCTGCGAAAGAGGGACTTTGAACGTCTATTTTGAACACTGCGTGATCGTCGTCTCTCATGCGGTTATCACTGTAAGCGTTATCAAAATGAACATGTGTTCAATTTATCAATCCTATTTACTGTAATGCAACAATGGTGCTAGTCTATAAAGCAATAATCAGTGACGTCATGTACTGTGAAGTTTAGGATGGAGAGCGACAGACAGGCAGACAGGTAGGTGGATAGACAGACAGCAAATCAGACAGGCATATAGGAAGACAGACAGGGCAGACAGACAGGCAGATAGGCAGACAGCATATCAGACAGACAGGCATATAGGAAGACAGACAGGCAGACAGATGAATAGGCAGATAGACCCATAGACAGACAGACAGGTAAGCAGACAGGCAGACAAACACACAGATGCAGATAGATAAACAGGCAGACAGACAGGTATCTAGGAATACAGACAGCCAGACAGATACACAGACAGACAGACAAACAGACAGACTTCTATAGTATCTTGGACGAATTGAAACACAACATTATGTGTTTTAGCATCAGTGAAGGCAATCCCATAATTCTGTTTATGTGAGAGATCTTAAAAAAGCCACAGTGCACAGGACTGGTGCTCACACTGAGGGATTTCAATTTATTAACATATTGTAAGCCCTTTTTATTGTAACTCTCAAAAAAAAACCCTAATGGCTAAAATTAATTCATTTTTTTACAAAGTAAATTTTTTATTAGCTGTGGACATTTATTAAGAAGATACATTTTCATTTAAAATAAGTCACTGCAGACACAGTACAGATGTACTTGCAGACAGCAGTGCTAAATAAATGTTCTTTTACGTTCAGCAAGTCTGTGGCTCATTTGTTATTATTATTATTAACATGTTGTATCATATAAAAGTGTTGTATAAAAAACTGACAACAACATGATATCAGCATTACATATCCAACTTGTTTAGTTACTATCTCCACCCACCAACTATAAAAATTATTTATACAGTCAATGTCTTCAGCTTGTTTTCACCAATCCACTGTCAGATATGATGTCACACTGACCAGAACAACAGGAGCGAATTTACCAAGGCAAGGAAATTGAGATGGTGGATTCTCAACTTCATGCAAATATGCAGAACCATGCGAAATCCACGCAGTTGAGCATGTGATATGTTTGGTATGTGGCGTTATCTAGAGAGGTGGGAGTAACAAAAAAATCCGACAAAGATGATGGAGGCTAAAAGCTACATGTAGTATGATAACATTGTGTTGTGCTGCATGTCTAATTAAGTGGTGCTCCTAAAAACCAGTGCTACTAATGGAAAAAGTTAGTCTGGAGCCCTGCATGAAATGTCCTGCTTCTATTATTATTGATACTTTTATACTAACTGTTACACTACAAGTGTTACACAGATACAACATGAGATAGACAAACAGACAGACAGACAGATAGCCAAACAGATAGACAGATAGACAGACAGACAGATAGACAGATAGACAGATAGATAGGTAGATAGATAGATAGACAGACAGACCGACAGGAAGGTAGACAGACAGACAGACAGACAGACAGGTAGACAGACATACAGACAGACAGGTAGGTAGACAGACAGACAGGCAGACAGACAGACAGACAGACAGGTAGGTAGACAGACATATAGGTAGATGGATAGATAGATAGATCATTTAAGAATGTTTTGCTATGTCTTGAAAAACAAATTAAGATTTGTTTTTATTTCTATAAAATTAATTGAATACGAAAAATAACTCTGTACTGGAATGGGACACTCAGAAAGTGTCTTATTATACACAACCCACACAGACTGATTGATTGACTCATTCCTT
>JAQMYM010000006.1:20986065-21001467 GCA_030014255.1 Parauchenoglanis ngamensis
CATTTACAGCACCTGCTGTCCATACACACACACACACACACACACACACACACACACACACACTTAAAGACAGTGTTGAAGACACTGATGACTATGTCTCTGTGTATATGTGCATGTGCATGTGTGTGTGTGTGTGTGTGTGTGTGTGAGTGTATTTATAGTCTGTTTCTGTTTAAAGCTGAAGATCACATGTTGATGGTGTTGAATATTTAACGTGATGAGTCGGGTTGTAACTCACAACACATCCTGGTTCTGACAATGATCCTTCTCTAATCTGTTGTTTTTCATTTAGGAGCCGTGCGTGTGTGGAAAAAAACTTCATAAATTCATACTTATTTTCCATCATGGTGGTAGTTTTTCTACATGCACGCTTCAAAGGCAGCTTTGAAATCGTTCGATTCTGTTTATCATTCAGGTTCATAACACATGCTGGAAGCGTTCCTCATCACCCTGATCTCTATCCAATGACTGATTGCTCGCCGCTTTGAGGGCGAAGACAGACTTTTTTATATAAAGCAATTCTTCCTCCATATCTAGCATGACATACTGTCTAATGCAATCTCAGGGATATAAACATTCACAAGCAGCACATTTCAGATGTTAAGTATCTGAAACAAGCGACGTACCAAACTTTCACGTGAATGCTCTGTAGGAGGCAACGTAATGCATCAACGTGATTTAACCACGCCCACGTCTACCACTACGCTATTTGAATAAGATCAGTATATCATGAAATATGATATACATGACTTGAGGCCTGACTGTGTTTGTAGAGAAGAGTCGATCCATGAGCCCTGGAAGTCTGATCATATCATGAAAAGCACGAACTTTACACCTGAATATGTTTAAAAGAACCAGGTCAAATTATTAGTACATATCCATCTTATTTGTTTAAAGGTCTCATCTACAGTAAAGGTGTAATACGTTGCTATGCAACATGCGCTTGTGCCAGAACATTGATATTCAACATATAGAAGGTGAAAACAGTTGTTTTTCTGTGAAAGTGTGCGAGTTTCATTTTGATGTGTTATCAGTAAGATCAGAAAACACCCATCATCACGGAAGGACTCGTAGGAGAGCAGCTAAAACTACTCCGTATCTTGTTTATCTAGTCCGGTTTCCAGCAAGAGATTGAGCGGTGTGAGGCAGTACAAACATCTTTGGGTCAAATAATTTAGCATGTGAGCACCATAGTGGTGTAGTGATTAGTACTGTCTCCTCACAGCAAGAAGGTCCCGGGTCCGGTCCCCTTTCTCTGCGGAGTTTGCATGTTCTCCCCGTGCCCACGTGGGTTTCCTCCGTTAGCTCCGGTTTCCTCCCACAGTCCAAAGACATGTGGATTAGGTCAAACGGCTACTCTAAACGGCTACCCACAGGTGTGAATGGTTGCTCGTCTCTGTGTTAGTCTTGTCTCCGTGTGATTGGCAGCCTGTCCCGGGTGTAACCCCGCCTCTCACCCACAGTCCTCTGGGATTGGCTCAGCTTCCCCGCAACCTGCAATGGATAAGCAGTGTAAAAAAACGAATGAAGCAGGTAAAAATCCACCAAAAATCAATATTTCTTTTTCACCTCTCCTACCCACCTGACGTGGTGAGAATCACATGAAATCTTTGCTGTGTGCATGTGCACACTTACTGAGACCATCTGACAAAGTCACTTGCATGCAGCCGTCTTTTCATTTCTTCTTCTTCTCACCTTTAAAGAGCTCCAGATGTCCTGGTGTTACTCTCCGCTCATCTGCGCTCTTCTGCTGCTCTAAGTGTATTTTCATACCATTATGAGTGCTACAGACCCCATTACAGAGCTAACAGATGTACATTTCCCCTTTGGCCGTCTAAAGAGAGGCAAATCATCAAAATGATGCTAGTGTAAGTTTCATTCGTTCTCAGTAAGCGCTGCTGATAACGTAGTTGAGCGGCTACACATGTAATAAATAATTAAAATATAGGGTTAGGGTTAGGCCGGGACGTGAAGCTTGTGTTTTTTTCACAGTGCGCTCAGTGCAAACACGAATTGTAAGCTAGTTACAGAGCTCTGGTCCTGTGAAAGTCTGCTTTTATATATCAATAACTATAATAACCCTTTCCTCATCATCATGAAAAGAGAAACATGAGATGTTGAACTGCTCACGTTATTTTGCATGCGCTGCTGACTCTGGATCGAAAACAGCTTTCACACTTCACCAAACGAACCAAAACGCACATCCGAACCCTACACCAGTTTTCACCGAAACGTCTTTTCAAAATCTTTCCTTTTGGTGATTTGGCCTCACGCTCTTGATGGTTGTTTTGTTACAGCAATTCTATTTTGTTGATACATTTGAAAATAAATCGTCTCCGTGTCTGTGTCTTGGGAACAGTTGTTAATGAAGTCTTTGCCTCGGTGCTGATGTGGATTTGACTTTGGATGACACAGATTGTTCTCAGTGAAAGTAAAACATAAAATCCTCCACGGGTGTTGTTATTTTTACAGCCTGCATTAGGAAACGCCCACATCGCAGGATGGATCTCAGACCATTGGGAACAGTTGTTTGAATAACTTCTCTGGTTTCCTGAAGCAGCACCATGTTGGTAGAAAGACATTTTTGTTTGGCTTTTTTTGTTTTCTTCGCCGGTCTGTTCTTTTTTTTTAAAAAAAATTGTTTAGTTATTCATTTCTTTATTCTTTAGTGTGCGCTGTCCATCCGGTTCTGGCCTTCACTCAGGAAAAAAGGTCACATTTTGCTTGTTAAAAGTACTTATTTTTGACATTTCAACAGTCACGCGAATGAGCTCAGCCTCCGGGCGCCAGCTTTCATCACCTTGTTCTTCTTGTTAAAATGAAACACATTTTTAAGAATTTGGAGCGGCGTATAGACACGCAGCCGTAATTCAGATGGCCGTAAGAAATGTCAGCGCCGAGGAGGAAAACAGGCCATTATTCCACACGCTGGTAGGCTAATGAAGTCGTAGGGTGCTACGTTTCTCTCATTACCTTTTCATTAAAGGTAGGGCTGGAAAATAGCTGTTGCTATGGAAACAAAGGAGTGGGAAAAAAAGTCTCGGTGCATTCTGCACTATGGACTGCGTTGTTTACTGGACTGATGCGATGCAGAGGTGTCTTTCATTTGCAATCTCAGCTCAATCTCTAGCTAACACTGTACGTGTGTGTGTGTGTGTGTGTGTGTGTGTGTGTGTGTTTCACAGAACTCAAACACACCTGACTGAAACAACGGCTCATTAACAAGCTCATAATGAGGTGAAAGTGGATGTGGAAGAAAAGACCAGGAAACTCTCAGATATTCAGTATCATGAGCAGATCTGATGTAAGATTTGTAGTTTATTAACTCCCGAGAGCAGTTTATTCAATGTCATATGATTGATGTTGAAAAAGAAGAAAACATGTAACAATTCACACCAATCAGTTCATCAAGAAAACTGACTAAGGTTAAGTTAGGGTTAGGACCAGGGGACGGGGTTAGATTGCATAACTTTCATATTTATTTCTAATTTGACTTTTTATTTGAACAAAATTCAACAACTGGATGCACGAGGGACTCTGGAATACAGAATTCCATCAGTATATAAGCGATTATTTGCAGTATAATGTTATGTTTTTGCTGAGGGGCGAGGTTAGCGTTTCTATAATTTCTTACGACTTCATTTCTGAAAAATTAATATGTTATGGAAACTCTAACATGTTTGAATACCTATATATTTCCTATGAGATCAGGTTCTAATCTAATATTAGAAACAGTGATGATCAGATGACAACGGAATTAAATGTCATTTTTTATTTCAATCATTTTCCCCTGAATTTAACACTTTAAAAAAAAAATACAGTCAAATATTTATAAAGCTTAACCAACTTTAAATGTGCTTAAGAATGTCTGTTAATTTCCAATAGATTAAAGGAAATAGACAGTTTTATATGACAATTGTAAAATATGAACGCAGTGTTCAGTAAATGTATTTAATGTTGTATTGAGAGAAACGGCCTCGCTCGTGCTTTCAGGAAGCAGTTGCAGGAAGCTGACCTTTATTCAGTGACAGGAGGTGAAGAAAAATTCCTGTGTGTCAGCTCACTGGCATTTCCTACGTACCCTTTCATATAAAGTTTTATATACTATACACTAGATTTATATTCACTCACTGGCCCACTTTATTAGGGACTAAAATGAAGATGTTCAGCTGCCTTAACTGTTTATTTCAGTGCCCACTGTAGACTCAGATCCCTGTTCTTGGCTGACAGGAGCGAAACCCGATGTGTTCCTCTGCTATTGTAGCTCATCCAACTCAAGGGTTTGACATGTTGTACATTTTGAGATGCTTTTCTGTTCACCACGGTTGTAAAGAGTGGTTATGAGAGTTAACCTTCCTCTCCATGTTAGCTCAAACCAGATTGGCCATTCTCCACAGACCTCTTTCATCAACTAGGACCCCGTTTACACTTGGTATTAAAATGTGTCTTGGGCAATCTGATCACAACTGGTTCAGTTATACAGTTAAAAGCGCTAAATACAAGTGTAAACGACCTCCAAGACACATTCAGGACACATTCGCTCAAACTACAGAGATATTTGTAAGTCGTTCTGGAAAAGGGTGTCTGCCAAATGACATAAGTGTAAATGTGAACCACTTGCCGAGGTGTTCTGGGACACATTTAACTGCATACAATCTGTAGCGTAAACGCTAATGTGTCCCGACATAATAGGAAAATACGTCATTACTCCTGGACGCGGTGGTTGTTTTGCTAGAAATAATGGAGTGCAAGAAAATAATGAAGGTATTTTGCAGGTTTAATGTTTTTAATACAATTTTGCGCGGGGACCTTTGACCTTCTAGCGGAAGTGATGCAGGCAGTAACGAATTCTGAACTCGAGTGGTCAGCTGGACACCATGGAGACGCATGATAAACACAGGTGTAAACGGTGACGTGTCTCTGCAGTCCATTTGTGACCTGAATGACGCATTTTAAAACCAAGTGTAAACAGGGCCTAGGTGTTTCAGCTGGCTGAACTGGGTGGGTTTTTTGTTTGTTTGTTTGTTTGTTTGTTTTTCACACCATTCTTTGACAAGTCTAGAGATTGTTGGAATGAAGTCCTGACACTCTTAACCTGTATCTGCATGATGTTATGCATCGCACCACTGCTACGTGATTAGATAACTGCATGAATGCAAGCTATACAGGTGTTTCTATTAAAGTGACTGCTGAGTGTATAAGAGAAAAGAGAAGTATAGCTTGTGCCAACTTTTGCTTAAATGTGTCTTCTTTTTGAGTGTACAATAAAATATTGAGATTTGAGATACCTGTTAATCTGTTAGCAAGCATTCATCGTAACGAGAGATTCATTTCAGAGTGTGATCGTGATCGCGCAGTGCAATAAAACACGAATGCGGCTCACGACGGATGGACGTGTGTGCTGGGTGAATGGCTCAGAGGTATGAAATGAAGTCTGGTGGCTCTCTGATGAAGCGTGAGTGAGCAGGATGGCTTTGATTCTGAAACTCCATTCATTTAAATGAGGAAAAAGAAAACCACAGGAAAATGAGAGAACGAGTGTGTCTTTCCAAAAAGCACCCTATTTGGGCGCAGGACAGAAGAGTTGAAGTTGGTTTGGGTTCAGTATCTAAAAAACCGCAGGGGAGAGAGATGAATCAGGACAGAAAAAAAAGTGGTCTGACAGATAACTCTAGTGTGATTGCGCAATCACACTAATTACATTGTTGATGCCGCCTTATGAACATTTTATTAACATAATTAACAAATCAGCTCATGAGATGAAGATAGTTGATCATGTTTTGTTCTCAGCGTTTCTTCCTCAACACAATCTCAGCTGTTTGACTTGATTATATGCTGAATATGATCTGAAATGACGCACAGCACAGAATAAAACCTGCTTTCAGCAGCACCAACATTTCACACTGGTCTAATTTACTCATTATCTTAACGCTGGAATGGTTGCGATCTCATCTCCTCTGTAGTGCGGCTGATGACCGGCCATCATCACCTGCGACGGTGCCGAGTCGTGATTATTACAGAACAGCACACAAGGACATCTCACTGTAATGAGCATTCCTTTATTAACCATTTTCCACATGCTGGCCTTGAGTATTGTGTCAGTCAGCCTCACTGAAACTCTCTGAATGAGAGGAATGTGCTGTGTGACTGAGAGCTAAAAGGCAGGATCGATAATGACATGCATGTGGTTGCGTGAGAGACGTGCTCCAAATGAAGTGTAATAAATACACAAGTACACACTGATGCTGGGATGTCGAGGCGGCTCCAGTTCCAGGTCATTCCAAAGGTGTTCAGTGGGGTTGAGGTCAGGGCTCTGTACAGGACACTTCAGTTCTTCCACTCCAACCTTAACCTGAACACCATGTGTTCATGGAGCTGCTTTGTGCACAGGGGCATCGTCATGCTGGAACAGGTTTGGGCCTCTTAGTCCCAGAGAAGGGAAACTGTAACGCTGCAGCACACAGAGACGCGCTGTACAACTGTGAGCTTTCAACTTTTTGTTGAAGAACCAAATATAGGTGTGATGGTCCGGTCAACTCATGACTATTTCATCACCCTATTTCCAAATTAGAACATCTCAGCACCCTGAATAATCCACTAACACTGCTATATTTGTTCAAATAGAGTGAGGTGATGAACTGTGCCCTTACACTGACCTCCTTTTCTTTTCCATTTGATATTTTTTATTCTACAGAATGGAGGTGTTTTGCTTGGCATGCGTCTGTCTGACCCTTTGCTCTATTGCAGAAAACAAACGCTTTTCAGTGTCAGAACGTGCATCAGGAGATGCAAAACAGTTTTTTTTCCAAAGGAAGTACTCAGGCTGTAACAACATGTCTGAAAAATATGTTCAACAGTCTGATAAAGAATTCGTCATAAAATACCACGAAACTTTATCAAGCCCACACCCGGTACTTGTGCTGCAGAAAGAACCATGGAAGATGTTCACGGCCTTCATCCTGACTCTGACGAAGCCCCTCCTGAATTCGTTTAGCAGTGCGTACGAGAACATTATCATCTCGGAATATGGGAGCATGATGAGGAAAACATGTCTGCACCATCTGCTCCTGTTCTTCACCATCACAAAAGCCTGCAGAGCTACCACTGCTCCAAGAAAATGCCAGAACATATTATCATGGACCTGCTGCCATGTTTAATCTTTAACACCTGCCAAAAACAAATCTGTAGTTTAGACTTACTCTTTAGCAAACACATCTGGTCCAGATTTTCTTCTCATTATATAAACGTTGTCCTCATTACTCGTGTCCACATTAGCCTTGGATTTTGAATGTCACAGTGGCTTACTTTTCACGTTCTCTTTTACTTCCTGTCCTCTGAGTTTTATTTATTTTTCCTCGGTTCCCAGTTGCATCTCATGTTGCGTACTATGAACTAATACCCAAAAAAGTGCTGTTGAATTCTGGAGGTGTTTGGTGCTGATTGTAGTGCAGTGACAGTAGCGCAACTTCAAATCAACCTCTGGTATGTTGTTCTTTTATAAATAAAAATTATATTCAATTTCAAGTGGAATGAAACATTTCAGGATGTGATCCCATCGATGATTATTATCCTACAACAGCATACCGCTTCATGTTTTATTCCTTGCTTAATACATTTGCTCGGTTTTGTACATGAATACTTTCAAACGTTAACCATTTTTTATATAAGAAAAGTGACATACATGCGTAAAAAGAAAATTGTAAAAAAGGCCACCGTGAATTCAAATCCCATCCATGTCTTAGCAGCTGTGGGTGTCTGAGTTCCTTCAGCTGAATAATCCGAAACACAGAAGAGCCTAGAGGATAAACATTTTTTTTTTTTTGGTATAGAGATTTAAATAAAAAGCATGTGAATAGTGGACAATCGTGCCAGGCTGACATTAACTAGCTAACTTAACCAACACTAGCTAAGTTGACATGGACCCGTTAATAATCGGATTCAAGCTCGATCAGAATGAAATTTCTTCATGTAAACAGCTCAGATGGAATCCCCATTCTGATTGAGAATTTAATGGTATAGACCTCTGATAATCCATTTGATAGGAAAATATTAACCACGCAAACACTCGAGCAGATTGCTTTCTGGTTTTGGTTTTCAAAAAACAGGACACTGGGGTCAGCATGGGCCTGATGGACACCCACAAAAAGAATGGCGACTGTAGAAAGCAAAGCACCTGTAACCTTCTGCACATGCTAAGTAAAAATGTGAGCCTGTAAACATAGCTAATGCGTCACACCAACGCAGAACATTACCACTCCCTGCCAGCAGAGGCCACCATCTCCTGCGTACTGTACTACTTCCTCTGTTCACTTCCTGTATATCAGGTCATGTTGCCCATTCAGGCACTGAAAACTCTTTCTAAATCTTGTTTGTGTAAGGTCTGAGCATTGTTTTTCCTGACAGCCTTGTTTACGACTACCTATTTCTGGTTCATTTGTTTGCTTGCATTTCCTGTGTGTTTATTTGTGTTCCAAATCCAAATTGTCCGCCTGCGTGGCTTCAGTAATCCTCATGCACTTCGATCCTGGCATGTTGTAGCCTGTTTTTTAATTCTAGGTTATTCGAAGTTGATCAAATGTACACTAAAAAGGAGATGACTTATCTATTTTAGCTGTATCTAAGGAATAAAACGCTCAGTGTGAATACTGTTACCAACCTGCAGGTGATTATTTCCAATAACAGCATGCCATGAGGCGTTTTATTGCTCTTACACCCATGCTATATACTAAGCTAGCAAAGAGAGGAGGAAAGTCTTCCTAAAAGAGCTGACACGTGTGCCCTGTCTACACCAGGTTCCTCAAGGGTTCCTAAGCTGTTCAATGCTTCTAACTTATCTAGAACATGCAGTATAAATGTTCTCTTACAGAGAAACCAGAGGAGTTTTTGTCCAGGTCTGTGACCGGTGGATGATTAGAATGATGACATTATGTAGCGCTGTGATGCCTAATAACAGTGCATTATGAGAACAATTGCATTGGGAAGAAATGGCATTTCCTGGCGCATTTGCGAACGTCTTAGCGTGTAAAATGACATTTGAGTAAATGACACTGTATAAATACATGGGGGAAAAGTTTAGCACATTCACATGGTAGAAAATGGAGCAGGTCGTGTGTCACGTATCCTCACAGATTTGCCCCTTTTCCTCACGTGTATGTCGAGGTTTCACTTCCTGCAGAGCTTTCATCATGGCTCTCGTTGAGTTTTCTCATCTGTCATAACACACTCAGAGCAAAGAGTCATCATCTGAATGCACTTCCTGTGTGGGAGAGACACTCTGGAGCTGACACACTGTGCACCACAGACGAGTGTGTGTGTGTGTGTGTGTGTGTGTGTGTGTTTACGCATGCGTAGGACTGAGAGAAATAGACACACATGATCTTATATTTATCTTCTGTAGTTTATTTATGATATGTGAATGTATTTATTTCTGTGAAATGATGTGATGTTTGAGTACAGATGCTGAAATTTCAGCTTGTAATTGTTGTCATTTCGCTCCTTTCCATAAGCCTCCGTTCCCACGGCCGCGGGTTCCACGGTAGCGTGCTTCACTCCTGCAGTGAGAACAGCAGCTCCGGCACCTTCTCTCTCTCTCCGGGAAGAGCTGACGTCGAAGTGTTGTAAATGTTATAACATTCATGAAATGTGAGTGGAAAATATTTAAAAGGTTATTATCACACACCAAAACAGTATCAATAGTTTGTGTTTAGGACCTGAGTGGAGTTAATTAATTCTACAGAGTTACCATTAACCAGTTACCATTTAAACTATATTTATACTCTAACCTCCATCTGCTGCTTATTACTGACTAACACTTAACACTTAACACTACATCTGCTGCTTATTACTGACTAACACTTAACACGTAACACTACATCTACTGCTTATTACTGACTAACACTTAACACTTAACACTTAACACTACATCTGCTGCTTATTGCTTACTAACACTTAACAATAAACCTTCTGCCTGCATTAACACTAATCATCTATACTCTCTCTCTCTCTTTCTTTCATCCTTCCTTTGTTTTTCTGTCTTTCTTTCTTTCGTTCTTTCCTCCATCAGTTCCTCGTGTGGAGTGATGTGCCACTGCCGGCCCTTCACCGCCTGTTTTTAAACACACTTTACTCTTTGGCCTTTAACTCACTGTGGGAGATGGGTTTTTTTTATCTTTGTATTGTAGCTATGGTTTTATTGTTAGAGTGCCATTGTTTATAATATTATTTGTATTATGTACATATTTTGCAGTGCTTCTCAGTTGCTTTGGTACATTTATTAAGTCATCAGTAACATTTTGCAAAACAGTAAGTGAATTTCTCAAAACAAAATTTCTACGAACACAATGGATTACCTGCTAAAGTGTGTAACTTGCTCAAAATCTTTAGTTTATGTCTCAAAAGTAAATAATTATGCCAGTGAACGTCAGTGCCATCAGAATAACAGGTCCTTGTGCCACTGTTCATGACCATGTAGTCTACACGCGTGGCCATGTTGTGTGCGCTGTAAGCACCGTGTCGACAGTTGAGTCAAAGACATCGTTGTCTTCTATAATGGCACTCTGTATCTCCCTTAGTCTAATGGCATTATCTGCTATGACCATGCTGCAAATAGACTGTAGAACGTAGTGTATATACACCATATATACTGCATGCATGCGAATATGTGTTACAGTACATGTACAGTATGAATCTGTATAAAGATATTTACTTCGACCAGCCTCAGCCATTGTAAAGCCGTGATTGAGAATTCATTTCCTTCCTGTTCTTCCGTTGTCAGAAATTGCAACGCTGTGTTGCTCTCTGTCTGTATATGTGCCAATTGAAGCTTCATGAGATGCACCTCTGAGCTACGTCTAATAGAAATTAGAAATATACAAAAAGCTTGGCAGATTATGACAACTGGGGCAACACTTTTGCATTTAATAACCTATGCAATGAAGTAGATGTTTTGGGGTAAGACTATTCAACAGAGAACCGGTTTCATACATTTTGATCAACATGACATAAGCAATTGAAAATATAGGGAACAGCATACAGTTGTACATAATCATTTGCACGAATGCGCCAAAAGTATCTGCAATTTGTTCAAAAGAAAGTGCTTTAATGATGTGCACGAGTGAATAGATATTGTGGAGGTTGTACAAGTAGTTTTGAGAATTTCATTTCTGATCAAATCAACTGAAGAAAAACTGCACAAAAATTATATTCTATATTTTATTCATTTCTTTGATTTTATTATTTGCTTAGTCTCTTAACTTGGTCTTTGTGTTTTATTGGGCTGTTTAATGGTTTTTGCCATTACGTTGTTCTTTCATTTACTTTGTTTCCTTTCTTTTTGTAACATTTGTATAAATGATGTCATTTTATGTATGGATTTGTAATATTAAAAAAAATCCATAAATCCAATAACATACAGTACAATATATAATGTACACCGTCGTAAGTGTTCATCAGGTCAGAAATGAACTTTGGCATGAAGTCTTTCTGGTCTTTCTATTCTGACCCCAAATCTCAGTCTTTACAGAATGATCATTTCTTACTTTTGACATGTCTATAAATCTGTAACAAACACTAATGAGTACACACTCTACACCCAGACGTTATTGTTTCTGTGATTCGCTCACCCCATGCTAATCCCGACTGCTGAATTAATTTTTTTGGTAATCTCTGATGCACTTAATTCTCTCCAGCAGGCAGTAATTTGCATAAGAGTGTGAGCGTCACTGACATGGCGGTGTGCGTAAATGAGACAGGCTAATGTTTTATATCAACATGACAAAAACACCTCAATGTAGCTGCAAATTATCCTGGAATATTGTTCCAGTGCTCATAAAAGCAGTCAAGCGGAGAGTTTCTCTCTCTCTCTCTCTCTCTCTCTCTCTCTCTCTCTCTCTCTCCTTGTCATTATTGAAAACGATTTTTCACAGGCTCTTTAATTTGCACCTCTTGTTTCGATTCAATTTTCCAGTGCAGATACGCAGACGATAAGTGTGACGACCGTCCAATTCCCAGCAGCGCAGACGGAGGAGGGGTGAAATCACAACAACAAACTCATTTCACTTTAATATCTCACTCCTCGCGTGAATCCAGCTGATAAAGCACCCATATTAAACACAACTCCATTCAGCACCAGCGTGTGTTATTAACTGAGGTAATGTGAGGACATAAAAATAATTTCTTACAAAGTAGCTTTTTCATTTTTTACATTTATTTGGTTAGGTCATGGGCTTGTCATGTTATTCTGTATGACCTCTGTGTCTGTCACTCAGTGAAGGAGGCGTGGCCTCTGTGTCTGTCACTCAGTGAAGGAGGCGTGGCCTCTGTGTTTGTCACTCATTGAAGGAGGCGTGGCCTCTGTGTTTGTCACTCATTGAAGGAGGCGTGGTCTCTGTGTCTTTCAGTCAGTGAAGGAGGCGTGACCTTTACATCTGCCACTCAGTGAAGGAGGCGTGGCCTTTGCATCTGTCACTCAGTGAAGGAGGCGTGGCCTTTGCGTCTGTCACTCATTGACGGAGGCGTGGCCTCTGTGTCTGTCACTCAGTGAAGGAGGCGTGGCCTTTGCATCTGTCACTCATTGACGGAGGCGTGGTCTCTGTGTCTTTCACTCAGTGAAGGAGGCGTGGCCTCTGTGTCTGTCACTCATTGACGGAGGCGTGGCCTCTGTGTCTTTCAGTCTCAGTGACCTCTCAAACATTAAAGCTAACACTTATGTTGAAATTAAATATTTTTATTCAATGAATCGTGTTTCAGTGTATCATACTGAAACAGATCTAAGCATATATTATTTTTGTGAATTTTCTTCCTTATTAGATGGTCATCACATTGCTGTGGAATGTGCAGTTAGACAGATTCTGTTAGAAAAGCATCTAAAAAAACATACCTTAGGCATTCATTTTATTATATGTGACCTATTTAAAATATAAAATTGTAAATCTTCTAGCAGATTAGAAGAAGAACATGATCTCCACTCATACAGCATACGGCTATCTGCGTAACATTACATTTCCTTAGCACACTGTAATATCATTCCTCTGTTTGGCCCAGTACCAAGGTAATGTCAGAAAGAATAATGAAAAGAAGGAACAGATTGGGTGTGGGTGGCTTTTAAGGGGAAAAACACAAGAAAGTAGGCCGAAGTGCTCAGGGCACGCTGGACCCCTTGGGCTGAGAGGGAAATTAGGGCATCCTTCTTCTCTCTCTCTCTCTCTCTCTCTCTCTCTCTCTCTCTCTCTCTCTCTCTCTCTCTCTCTCGCTATATGTGTTAATCTGTATTATGAAGCAGAAAAACACTAAAAAATGATTTTCTATGTGTAAAGCCAAGAGATGAGTCTGTACTCTAATTTTTTAAATAATTAGGAAATATATATGGGTGAGAAAAAGTGAAAGAATAATAAACGCTGTGAGATCAGATGCATAGAGATGAATATCACATTTCTGGAAAGTACAGGGGTTTGGAGAGGACGTATCTAATATCCTCAGCTGCTGTCACTCTCTCTCTCTCTCTCTCTCTCTCTCTCTCTCTCTCTCTCTATCTCTCTCTCTATCTCTCTTCCTCTGTAGCCCTGTTTATTTTACAGCTCGTAATGCGTCACCCTGATAATCCCCAACAAACCCACGAAGTGGATTAGAGCAGTGTATCTGTGTGGGATCGGGAATGTTTTCTCTACAAATGCACAATATAGTGGTATGAAATATCGAGTTTTCAGGATCAGTGGGCAATAAACAAAAGAATACAACGTCTCCATATGTAAAATTATAGATAGTGGATAGGAATTTTCATTAAATTGTATACTACAATAATATTAACTCTATTTCTCTATGTAAATATGTAACACCCTGATGAATTTACATTTATCTAAAACAGATTTTACTTCAAGTATAACCTTGCTTTCTTAACAGACATCAGCAGCGACATTCATTTGAGATGTGACTCACTGAAAAGAGCTGGAATTCCCATCCCTATTGTAATGACTCTGCTGACTCAACTTTTGCATTAAGAAAGCAGGATGGCTGACTTTTCAGTTTCATATAGGTTTGGGTTTTTTTCCTACAAAGAGAGATTTCATTTTTTAAATAATGTGACAACACTGAGATAAAAAATGTTATTTTCCTGTCACACTTATGCTGAAGTTATTTCTTTACCAATCCACACCCACCAGCTAGTGAAAGCTAGCATGTGCTTTCTCCAAGAACATCAAGATGCAGTCCATCCAACATCAAATGTTCTGGCTTTGGTTGTCCTTTGGAGAATACAGGTGAAAATATGGACTCTAACACTGAGTTCAGTCTCATCCGATAGCAACGGAGCCATGACGACTGATTCCAGAGCTTTTTTAGGTTGGACTTATAAAAGTTTGATGTTTTTATGTAAGATTCGTTCCTACATCACATAAGATGAGGCTTCATGTTGTTGGTTTCACTTTGAAAAGGTCAGCATAAAGCTGAATTTGAGTGCAGCGCCAAGGCATCAAATCCAAAGCGGTTTTGCCACTCATCATCTGTAAACAGTCTAACACACTTTTTTAGGAACATACAATCCTCATACCTGATCTCAAAGATGCTCATTGACGAGACAGAGACCACAGAAAACTCACCATCTCACAACAACTGGTTCTTCATTTCATGGAGGCTTCAAGACACATGCTTTTCTAATTCTGAGTATCTTTGCCTGCAGTAATTTAATCTACACATTATTGTACCTGACATAAATAGACCATATATTTAATGTCCATTATAACTTCATCCTTGTGGTCTTTCGTAGTTTCCATAACAACTGTTATCATACGGCTGCCATTTACCTAATTAATCTAATCAAGTCGTAAACAGCGTGGAAACCGGGATATAATTATTGTCTTATTAATAGGTTGCAATTTACTCATGTTCGTATTTCACAGCAGACATCTTTTAATTAAGTCTGTGCTTGATTAGTGTTCATTTGGCCACATTTTATTCACCCCCTCCTTGCTTTACTGTATTTAATATGGATCGTCTATGCATTGGAAATTATTATGACTTTAGTGTGATGTACTATTTTCAGAACTTTTCATCATTTGATATTTTACATATTAACACAGTCGAGTTCAGTGTGGCTGCAGGGTTTTTTTCATTCCAGCCAATCAGAAGCCACACCTGTTTCCACATGTTTAAACTCAGTTCATCTTGGACTTTGATTAACAGTTAGTCATAACCTCACTTTTATAATGAGCGTGTAGTACCAAAAAGGCACTAACCAGGTTTAACACTGAGAAATAAAATTCACACATTTTATATATGTTATTATATATATATAATGTATATATATGGCGGCACGGTGGTGCGGTGGTTAGCGCTGTTGCCTCACAGCAAGAAGGTCCTGGGTTCGATCCCCGGGTCACCCAGGGTGCCTTTCTGTGTGGAGTTTGCATG
>JAQMYM010000006.1:21016587-21031747 GCA_030014255.1 Parauchenoglanis ngamensis
GAGAGAGAGAGAGAGCGAGACAGAGAGCGAGAGAGAGAGGGAGAGCGAGAGAGAGAGCGAGAGAGCGAGAGAGAGAGAGGGAGAGAGACAGGGAGAGAGAGGGAGAGAGAGAGACAGTTTCTAGGTTTTTAATTCCTCCCTCCTTCCCTAATTCCCTCCTTCTCTATCTATCTATCGTGCTTTACTGAGCAATACTCTTTTATATATTTACTCTTCTCTGTCTGTTGTTTCTTCCTCCATCTTCCTGTCTTTCTCTCTCTCTCCCACTGCCTCTCTACATTTCTTTTACATAATTGTTTTCTTTTTTTTCTTGTGTTCTGCAGTCTTCCTCCATCTTGAACATTTTCTCTCTACTTTTCCCCTTTTCCTTGCTCTCCAACAATGCCTCCCCCCCTCCCTCCCTTCCTCTCGCTCTCTCTCTTTCTCTCTCTCTCTCTCTCTCTCTCAGGAGGTGTCTCTCTGAGGAGTCGGCCATCAGCAAACCCAGAGGATAAATCCACAATTAGCAGCAGCGGTGTGCTTTACTCTCGACTAATCACTCAACATCTGTTACACACACACATACACACACACACACACACACACACTAATACTGTTAATGCTATGAACCTCTATCTCCTTACACAGTAACTGCTGTGTAATCCATTTAACACACACACACACACACACACACACACACACACACACACACACACACGCAAACACACACACACACATACACACACACACACGCAAACACACACACACACAGACAGTCAATCAATCAAGTATTTTATTTTTACACCAAAGCTGCGACACTCATGTGGTAATGGAAGTCTGTTGAAATCATATCATCTAGATACATCAACTAAACTTCACTGTATATTAAGGCGGCCATCTTGGACAACCTGAAATCTTTTTTTTTCACTCCACCCCTTGCTTCTCCTAATTCAACATAAATTACTGTCATTAATTACACTACAGTCAGTCTGCAATTCTGATTGGTCAAAGGTAATGATTGACAGGTGCAGTGTGATAAGCTGACTGCATTGGGCGTCATGTTTGGGTAAAGGTGAAGTGTGTTCATTTTATTTAAGGGTCCTAAATGGTTCCTTTAAGAGTCCAGTTTGAGTAAAAATGCCAGCAGTTGCACAGTGTCATATATATCATTAAAAAAGAAGTTAAATGTTAATCCCAGCATCAGCATGTTGTTTTCATCCTCGCTTAAGGCGTTCAGCTGCTGCTTCAGCTCTACTCATAGTTAATTTGACGCATATGAAAAGCATCAGTCAGTCAAAAAGGTCATCGGTCTTTTCACATCATTTCCAACATTTCGGAGGAAATGGAAGGGAAACCACTTCTCCGGACTGATAGATATATATATTTTTAAACCACTTCTTCCAGGCTGCTGTGCATGTCATTAGTCTGCTAAATTACAAACATCATTAGCAGAATTGATTCGAGTTGGCCTCCTGGGGGAACAAGCTCGGGGGACTCTGTCCCCCTTTCAGACGCCAATGAAGACACGAGGGAGAGATACAGACAGGGGGATGAGAAGAAAAAGAGAGAGAAAGAGAGAGACAGAGAATTTCAGATTAAACATGAGAGAATGGGATTAACTGATAGACCTGTCAATTCCCAGTTATTAGTCTCAGTTATTAGTCTGATTAAGTAAAGAATAAAACACTCAGTGTCATGCTGTTATAGAAAAATAATCAATGATGCAGTGTTGTGATGCAACAGTTAGTTACCACACTGAAGTTGTGAAGCGAGTAACAATTAAAGAACAATATGTTTTATTTTTTATCTGTTTATAGTAACATTTAAGAAGATAGTTCCTGTTGTCACTTATGTTATAGCAGCTATAAACACTCATTCCCTTACCCGCCTCTCTTTATTCTCTCTCTTGAAGACAAAAAATAATGCCGTTTATCATGTTTCCAAGAAACCACAACGAGAAAACTCCTTTGTCCTGAAGATGTCTGAAATTGTACAGTTCCAGCTTTACCTCTGACTGTTACAGAGCTGACACTGGAGACTCCTTCATACAGGACACAGAAACGTCTCTGTACAGAAAACTGAAACATGTTAACGGTGCAAGCCAGACATAGACTGAGTTGAAGTGTTTTAATGTTGCAGCGTATGAGATGATCCCGCTCTTTGTCTAAATCTGTCTCTCTACATTTCTTTAATGATTCCTCATGTGATTGACATGTGTTGATGTCAGGGGATGTGTGGATATATACACCCTCGGTGTTGACTTCCCCCGAGACGCCACGCACTGTCCGACTGTTAATCTGAGACTATTGTGACAGAGGTCAAAGGTCAACATGAAAATGGAGGTTACGGCCCTGAACTTATTAGCAGCGCTGTAATGAATTCCACATCCGTCCTTCTGAATCCCACTCGGCACATCACAGAACAACCCCACTGAGAGGAGCAGCACGTGCAGGGAAGGATGGGAACGGAGAGACAAAGAGACAGAGACTGCAAGAGTATTAACCAAGACCAAATAAAAACTTAAAAAAGATGAAAAGAAAGGAAAAATGAGAAAGTAATTGGGAAGAAAATAAGAATATAAGAAAGTAATTGTAAGAAAGAAACAGAAAGAACGGAAAATGTAAAAAAGTGAACCAAAAAAAAAGAATTGAAAGGAAAGAAGATTGTAAAGAAATAAAAAGAGAAACAGGTAGAGACAAAGTGATAAAGGACAAAAGAACCGGAGAGAGACATGCAGAGAGAACGTGAGGAACAGAGAACATGTACAAATAAAGAAAGAATGAAAGAAAAGGTTGAAAGTACACACAAATAAAAAAAGGAAAAGAAAGCATGATGGAATGAAAGAATAAATAAGAAAATAAATGGAAGAATATAAATATCAATGAAACAAAAGGAAAAAAATAAAAAGTATATTAAATAATAAAGGTAAATGAAGAAAAAAGGTAAAGAAAAAGGAGAAAAAAACAACAGAAACGAAGGAAGGACACGCCTCAAAAATCCCTGAGTGTTTGTTTAATATTAAACTTCAGTGTTTTATGAAACATTCAGCAACGTTTGGATGAAATAAATAAGACAGAAACGTGATACAATGCTGCTCAAATCCCATCATCTGAGAAGTTACCTAATGGGCGTGGCCTAATATTCTAATCAGCATGCTGGATTGACAGCCCTCCTTCTCTATGTTAGTTTTAAAATGCTAACTAAGCTTCCACACACTAGGTTAGCTGTCACCTCTGAAGTTAAAATTTGCTTCGTCTTGCTTAGTTAGCATTTTATTGCTAGTGTATATTATTCGCTAGTTAGCTGTTGCTCAAAACAGATCAATCAATTGTCCTTGGCGTATGTTAGCTAAACATAAACAACCAGCTTGCTAAAAGATTCATAAAATAAAGCATTAAACATATTTAGCTGGCTAGCATTGCAATCAGGACATCGCTTAGCGGCGAGCAAGTTTGGCAGTCAGATAGCTAAACATCCCCTCCAGAATGGAGAGAGTTAACAAAGCAGTAGAAGGCAAAAGGGTTAGAGAGAGAAAAAGGCATGAAGAAAAAGGAAAAAAGGTATCACTCACTTGGTTAGCTCTCACCTGAGTTAACATTTACGTTTTTTGCTAGTTAGCTGTTGTTCAAATGGGCACGCATGGTTTGGCTAATCTGTATGGGATGAGTGACATCAGCCTTGTGATTGGCTAAGGTTCAAATTCCTTGGAGTATGGTAGTGAAACATACACAGCTAATCAGCTGTGAAAATATAGGCTAGCATTACACAGATGAATAACAAAACATTAACAGCTAAGTACTAGCTATTAATTAGAAAGGTTTGTAGTTAGATTGCCAATGTAAACTAGTATTAAATCAAATAACGTGAATAAGACAGAGGGTGCACAGTGTTAGCTAAACATCATCTATAGCACTGAAACTAGCTGACTAGCTACCTAGCTTAGCCCCTTGAAGTCTTTACTTCTTAGCCCTTAAAGGTCTTTTAAGGTCTTTTTATGAGGATGAAGAGAAGAGAAAACAGCTCGTGATAAGAGGTCGATGTGTGGATCAATAACAGCACATCAGCCTTGGAAAAGAATGGGGGCCCACACACACACACACACACACACACACACACACACACACACACACACAGAGAGAGTATCAGTAGCCATAAGCCTCATACTGTTAGCAAAGTTATTAATAAGTGCTTTTTGGGATATTGGCATCAGTGATATTTTCCCATCCTGACTCCAAATTACTCCATACCGCCACTAAAACTCTGACCCCCCACCCCCCGCCCACACACACACACACACACGCACACACACATACACACACACACACAGACAGACAGACAGACAGACACACACACGCACACACACTCTTTTCATGGACTTTATGCTCGATTGGCCTGAACCGCATATAAACAGGAAAAAAATCCCAGACAGGCAAAAACAAACAGTGAGCTGTTGTTGTGTTACGCTCGGAGAGTTTGATAAGGTTTGATGACACAGAGAGAGAGAGAGAGAGAGTGTGTGTGTGTGTGTGTGTGTGTGTGTGTGTGTGTGTGTGTGTGTGAGTGTGTGAGTGTGTGAGAGAGGCCCAGAGGAATGTAAATATGGATTAATGTGTGATGTCTGTCTTCATTAAATTTTCAGAATGACAGAAGACTCTGGTGAATTATTCATTAAAGTTGTATATGAGACGATGTTGTTTATCGGCCCGATGTTGCTCGGCATCTCGTTCTAAACTGATGACTTACACGCTGTTCTAACGTCTCGTGTGTTGCGGTGAGGCCTCGGCAGCGTCGGGATGCTAATTCTGTCACACTGCTGCACAATAATCAGATGATAAGATGATGGTAAATTATCACATCACGTATACATATCACATACGTGTAATTGTCATTATGGTGACGTTATCTTTGAGTATAGAGACGCTTACTTAACGTTTATGGAAGGAGTCTCCAGTGTCAGTGCTTTGTAACAGTCAGACATGTTCTGACGCAGGAAAGTCCCAAGTGGTTTATTCCTCAAATTACCAAAACAGACATTTTTGAAATGTATTAAAGAACAACATGTCATATGTTTTATTCATTTACAGTAGTTCTATCCTGAAGATTTTGGAAAACTTAAAGTTACAGCTTTACGTCTGACTGTTACGAAGTGCTGACACTGGAGACTCTCTATAATTTAATAAAAGAAGTATATTACACACAGATTTTAACCTATTTATGTGGAGTGTTCTCCGTACAAGTCCCTCTGAATCAACTGTTACTATAGAAACCATAGCACGATAGAACAATATAATGTAATAACAGGTTTTAATATAAATATATAATAGAGCTTTATCTTTATTCATGAGATTTACACACCAGCTTGTTCAACTCATTGTGAGTTCTTCAGATCAGTCCAACAGGTTTAGGACACGTAAAGATCAAAACATGTCTGTGGAGTGTTAATGTTCAGCCTCACACACCAAAGCAAACATGCTATATATATATATATATATATATATACTGTATACAGCAACAGTAGCCGTGGACATTCTTTAAAATTAAAGCATGCAGCTGAGAAAAAACAGAAATATTTTTTGCAGTTGCATTCAGCCAGCTGAATACAACCAGATTTATTTGTAAATTGTTCATACGAGAGTTTACACAAGAAATTTGGTATTTATAAAAATCTTGTAAATATTCAGAAAAATGTTCATAACCTACTCATGCTCCCGGGTGTGTGTCAAGTTTAAATCGCTTATATGTTTCCATTGCTCACACAAATTTAGTAAGAATTTTGTGGAACCAAGTCAGTTCATATTAACTACAGAAATCTACAGTATAAAAATGAAAGCTGGCCAATATGAGTCCATAAATTAAGATAATTTAATCCATCTTTTTAATTAAGAAGAAATGCTGCTGTACAAAAGGAGGATGTGCTGCAATGCTGCAGGCGCTGTATAAGTCAGCTCTGTTTTCCAGCACTAAGTGAGCAATAAGTGACCGGTCTGGTATGCCTCGAGCTGCAAAGTGCCGTGTACTCTCTAGTGTGCTGTGTGCCGATGCCTACTTCCTGTGACACACAACCTCCTGCTTTTCCAACACGGCGTCACGGACAGGTGATTTGTACTTCATTGACATGTGCACGCGAGTGCGAAGAAAATCAATTCTCAAAACTTTTGTAAATTCGGCAGAAATTTTTAGAGATCATTTTTGCTTATGCAAACATTTACACACCATTTTATGAAAACATACATAAAAAAAATCAAAGGTGAAAATTTCAATTAAAATGAACAGGGCGAATTGTGTGTTCATCATTAAGACTTAAAGGAGGTATCTGAAGACCTTCGGGCAAACTTTTCATATACTTACAAGCATGAGTTATACAGTAAAAATGTATAGAAACAATCAACTTGTGAGGACATTGAGTTGGACCCCTTGAGGAGATCTCCTTTATAGATAGACAATTTTAAACAAAAATTGCAGATTTCATTCAGTAAATAATAATAAAATAAAGTGAATGAGTGAAAAATCTTTCCTTTTGGTTTCAGGGCTTAAGGTAAGGGTTACATTAACCTGCAGCCTAGCAGTAATTATCCCTATTAATGAGTATGTTAATGGAAGGTCCTCACAAGGATAGTCATACAAGATAAAGTGTGTGAGAGCATAAGTGAGTGAGTCAAAGAGAGAAAGAGAGAGAGAGTGTGTGTGTGTGTGTGTGTGTGTGTGTGTGTGTGTGTGGAGGAGGATAAGTGGGCGGGGCTTCTCCCTTTTTGCGCTTTGTGTCATTGGTTTTGCAAAAGCCAAAATCCCGCCTTAGTAAAAGAAGAAGAAGAAGAGTGGGAGAGGTGGAGGGAAGAAAAAGGAGGAGAGGGAGGGAGCGAGCGAGCGAGCGAGAGAGAGAGAGAGAGAGAGAGAAATAGAAAGAACAACCAACATTTCCCTCCTACTCTGAACCTCTCCACCAGCAGCATCCCGTTCGTTCCGACCCGGTTCAGTTCGGTTCAGTTCAGTTCGGTTCGGTTCGGTTCGGTTCGGCGGCGTCCTTTGGGATTGTTCGATTATTCGGGATTTGATCATTAAGTTTATTTAGTATTTTTTTGTACGTTGTTTCGTTTTTAATTGGAGCAACTGTTTGTAAAAGAAGACACATCGGAAGGAAACTGAAACGCTGCGGCTCTGATGATGGTGTCTCCGGGAGCCTAAGGGGGAAAAATAAAATAAAACTCAATATTTCATCAACTTACAACCAAACCTGTCACATTAAGGTAAGATTTTATTCCGCATTATGCGAATATTCGGTGTAAAACTTCTCCAGGGTCCTACATGGCGTTATTCTGTCCGCGTTTTTGTCCGAGATATGGCTCAACATTTCTCTCTCTCTCTCTCTCTCTCTCTGTCTGTCTGTCTGTCTGTCTCTCTCTCTCTCTCTCTCTCTATGTGGCCATTTGTTTTCGCCACGGAAGGAAAAGAACAGGACGGAGTGCAACATTGTGTTTTGTTTATTTGTCTGGACCGCAATAAAAACAACGACACCATGCGTGTCCAAAAGACACGGTCCAGTCATTCGGTCCTCATAAATAACCTCTCTCTGACGTGTGTGTGTGTGTGTGTGTGTGTGTGTACAGTGTGTTAAATCTTCCGTCATGATCAAGTACGGGATTTATTTAACTTCACTTGGGCTGGAGGACACGATAGAGTTTCGTAACCAAGGTGATGGAGCGATTATTCGAATCATCGATGAGGTCGATTATTATTACAAAGCTGAACATTGAAATCTTTTAGGGAAAAATAGACTGATTTCACTGCAAAAGTTGCACGTTCGATTTGTAGCTACCCCATTTCTGTTTTTCTTCCTTTTTTGTACAGTTAAAACACAATTCAACTTTTTATTGCATATAACAGGTTTATAGGCTTGTATTCATCCACTCGATCAGCTTTATTTGTATTGTCTTGAACACATTTTTCAAAGTTTTCATCGTATTCAACGTTATAAAACATAACACAAAGATGATTTATAACTGTAGTAACTCCTACTGTATCAGATTCCAGACCAATTTCGAAATCATTAGATTTGTCTCGTGTTGAAGAACGAGCATGAAGTAGGGGTGTGGCTTATTTGATTGACAAAACGTCAAAAGCAGGGCAACTGATTTATTTATCCTCAAACATAACTTGTTGCACATGTGGCTGTGTGCTGTCAGATAAACGGGCACTAAACTGTAGCTTTCCTTGTTGCTTTAACATGAACTGTGGATAGATTGTACCTTTAAAGATTTACAGGATTGTAATTAAATTTTGGAGCAAAGACCCACTATATTCACCTTGCTGAGGTATAAGAGACTTACACACAGACTGGATTGGTCATTAGGAATAAATTTCTATATTGAAAATTTATATCCAGATACTACATATTTCTGTAAATCCGTTTTGTGACAGTGACCATTGTTAAAAGTGCTATACAAATAACGTTGAATTGAATTTTACATTTAAGTTACCACACCAGAGATGAGGAACGCTACACTTCAGTACCCTAAACTTCTGAGACGGTGGAGTTGTGGAGAATGACAGAGAGCTGTGTTTACATTATCTAATTCTGTTTTCATTAAAATTGAGTATACATTAAACGTATTGTAGCATTATAGAACAGATCTAACGTACTGATTAATAATAGCAATAATTATAGGCAGCTGTACTGGTTTTGTCTTTTTTTAATTTGGGATTTGAAAGGATTGGATGGATTTGTCTGTTGTAATTATGGCCTTAAAGTTGATGATCTCATCTGGATTCTGTAGATTTGTAGCTTAGAGATGCTGCTATAATCATTAAGGCTGTCCTGTGCTCGTATTTACAATCTGCTCATACCGAGCATCTGCAAACACACACAGTAGTGTTAGTCTTCACTCTGCTTCACCTGGACACTCTAATGATTTATAAAATATAATCCCGCTATTTAGTGTCACCCAGAAGAATACGGGTTCCATTCTGAGTCAAGGCTTCGTTATCTAAATCTGTATCCAGATTTATGTACGGCTGCTTTGTGACAAAACTCTACACAAATAAATTCAATTTAATTAATGAACCAGTTGGCTAATTCTGATTGGGCATCTTTATGTGAATGTCAGGAAACTCAAATCACAACCAGGCAAACCCGGATTCAGGAAACGCTAGCTATAAGGACATTGACCTGTAGTTGCAGAGGGATTTTAGAGGTTAATACGTTTGGGAATACAACCCGAACCAGCAAAAAAATCGAATCCCTATAATGTAAAATTGTAAACATAGTGTCAATGTTATCAGTGTAAGAGAGAAGTTGGAGCTGCAGTGCTGCATGCTATCATCTCTTTCTCCTTGTCCCTGAAAGGGGCAATTGTGGATTTGAATGGATGGAGAGAAGTGGGCTGAATGGAGCGCAACCTTGGGACCTGGAGCTTTTGTGTGGTCGAGAGAGAAGAAGGAGGGAGGAAGGAGGGATGGAGAGAAAAAAGTGAGAAGGGGGAGTGTGTAGAAGAAAAAAGGAGCGAGAGGGAGGGCAAGTGTGTCAGAGAAACAAGGAGTGAGGGATAGATGGACGAAGGAAGAAGGGAGAGAGGGAGGGGGTTCTGGCACTACAGATGTGCTCTCCCTTGGACAACTGACTGCGTTTTCTCATGCCATTGTCGAGGTTTAAGATGGTGGACGACTCGGAGCAACAAAAGGAGCCTTGTCAGAGGAATGCATGAAGAACCTTGGCCAGGATCACTCCTCTTTCGCCTGGCTGGCTTTAAAAAGGGAACGTCCGATTTATTCCATCCTCACCAAATAGGTTCCAATCATTCATTCTTTTTTGAAACAAAAGCTAACTATCTGTCAGGAAACTCTCCTCGCAGAGGAGGATCATTAGATCTAAGCGGACGAGGTGAAGCGAAGCAGGGATAAATCAGCGTGTCCTCTAAAAGACGCTAAACGCGACCCTGTTTCCCAAAAGCACCAGAGCGTGAAGATCATCTGAGCTAATTAGAGGGAGGTTTGAGAGTCGTTCTCGAACGAACGACCTTCTCACATTGCGCTGCCGTGCTTTTGGGATTCTCAAGCTGCACAATGTGTTTTTTTAATTCCACTCCTTCACCAGCTGCGACTTCAGGCCTCAGGGGTCTTTCAGCAACCCCCTGCTGACCTTTGCACCACTTACCCTCCATGATCACCCAGATTCACCCCGCTCTGGTCTAATAACACACATGCTACATGTACAGGGCACGGAAAACCTGGAAATGAATCGTTTCAGGCACAAGTGTAGATGAGGTATAATATTAGTGATGTCCAGGAAAGCAGCAGGAGTACACACTTCAGCTCACCAAATGGGTCTTTTGTTTTTGTACAATCATCAAGGGATCTTTGTATACATAATTGTCCTTAACTTCCTAAAACAGCAGTAGTAGGGAGACACTTTAGTGGAACATGTAGAAGAACGACCGAAGAGCACTTAAAGTCCTCATGAAATGTGTTGAGCTTAGGGGTGGCAGAAATATCATATTGCAGTTTCTCAGGACATTCCTGTGCTAAGCGATATGCATCACAGCTTCGTAGCAACCTGCTAGCAAAACAGTAAAGCAGCAGTTAGAAATAAACCTGTCAGAATTTGTTTGGTGATACTTTTATTTAATGCGTACAAAAATAAATGAACAGACAATAGTGAACTTATCAAACGGTCAATTTAAAAAATCTAAAAGAGATATCACGATACCCTAGATATCGGCGAAAAGAGGATTATGACATAATTTATCACGATATTTATATTATATCGTCATATCGAGAGCTGGGATTTGATTCCGAAAGCTAAAGTATTTCCTTTTGAAACAGGAAGTCAGAGTATGTGATGCCATGTTGAAGTGTGGTACTGATTTTCACAACAGCCAATAGTGTTTAAGATTCATCATGACAAAATGTTTAAAACTGAAAAGAAGGAAAATAAAACACGAATAACGTCTCATAATGAATAGTCGAACATCCAATCAGCTGCTTCTGATCAGTTTGGAATTGTTACTTTAAATGTTAGAAAAGAATACGAAAATACCTGTGATGTCTTAGTAAAGCGGTTTGTTATGTAGTTTATCACAATATCAGTATTATATCATCATATCGCCCGGCCCTTTGGTTTCTTTTCTACGTATATTGTCATGTTGTTGTCTACACGCAGGAACAGGTACAAAAGGCTCTACAAACAGATTTTGATTTCAGAAACACTTTCTTTTCAGAAGAGTGTGTCCTGTTCTTGAGTGTGTTGTTTTATTTGTTAATTTAACCAGCCAATGACCGTTCAGAAAAACGTTCAGAAAAAAAAAAACCCTCCAAGAAGCTGGCTTTACTTTGTGTTTAAGTTTTAGAACTTATGAAATAGAAACAACCTACAATAAATGTAGAACCTGCATAAAATATTTCGAAAACTTTGAAGAAGAAAACATGTAGTAAGATAGAACTGTTACATATCTGAAGAACCCTTGTGGTAAAGAACGTAAATTTCACTTCAGTAAATCCTGAGGAAATTTGTGATAATTGGTTGAGGGATGGGATTGTGTGTGTGTGTGTGTGTGTGTGTGTGTGTGTGTGTGTGTGTGTGTGTGTGTGTGTGTGTGTGTGTGTGTGTGTGTGCGTGTGTGAGTCACTATGAAGCTGTTAGTGGTTGTACTGTTGACTTTAATGTTAAGGATGAGAGCAGATATGAGTCACTGAAAGGTCACCTTCCTGTCGAACAATTTCCTAAATGGGGTGAAAGTGCGTCGTCCTGCGAGCCGGTGTGAGTGTGTACAGACCTGTAAAGATGTGTGTACAGACCTGTAAAGATGTGTGTACAGACCTGTAAAGATGTGTAAAGTGGGCTTGCTTTTGGAAGTTTTACAGTCGTGATTAGGGCTGGGTGATATATCGATAATTTATCGTTATCGCGATATTACCTTTCATATCGTCAGCCAACTGAACATCGTGAGTTTCGTGATTTACCAGAAATATCAGCTTTCCCCCAGAAATGAAGTGAAGAGTGCATGTAATGTAGCATGATACGTAGAATTCGCTTAAAAAAATATTAGACCTGTTATATTACAATCTTACTGTGTGCACAAGAGCTCGTGAGCGCCCCCTGGCTTCTTTTGTCTCGGAAAAATATTTTCATATAGATTATGATAAATATCGTTATCGTGAAAATGTCAGAAAAAAATCCTGATATAATTTTTAGGTCATATCGCCCAGGCCCAGTCCCGATTAGTTTCTCCGGGTCTCTTAGCCATGAATGTTCTTGTCATTCAGGAACAGCAGTGAGTCAGAACAACAGGACGTGTGGTTTAATCCCTTCACACGTTTTGCTCCACAAGTACAGGTTATTACTTAAAAACACAACAAGAGTCTTCATTCTTTACCCAGTAAAACCAGCAGATGAGCCATTATGAATCTGGAATGATTATTGCAGACTTGCTGATGTTAAATGACTGGCTGGAAGCTCCGCCCCCTTCTCCTCATCTCACGTTACCTTCCATATCTAGTCCAAACTTGATATGTCTGCTTGAAAGACGCGCTGATGCAGCATTCATGCTTTCTGCTATAATAAATAAATAAAGTTTTGAGTTTTAAGAATGTGAAATAAAATCTGTCAGTGTATACTGGACTTAGCTAATATTAGACATGCATAGGGTTCGACTGGATTTATTAACGATGCTAGTGAAATGTTTTGGATCCAGAATAGTGCCTCTTTTGGACAAAAAAAGAAAAAGTTTGATTGAAAAAAAAGATTAAATAGTCTCAAATCTACCAGTTTACTGATCATTTTAATGGTGATGATCATCAGATAGGGATTTAAAACGCTGTTTCGAAATGACATCAAAATTATAAGTGGTTGAGTGGGATAATCAAGTCCATGTCATTACATTTTGTGTGAATTTTAAATGTCTGGAAGTTTACTTTCAAAACCTGTTAATGCAAATCTCAAACAGAGTGATGCTTTTACTTTTGGATCATGCGCTATTTGGATAAAAAAATCATCAGAAGGCTGTAAATGTCCTGGTACAAATGTTTCCTTCATTAATGAGAATTACTGTGACGCAAACATGTACCAAGTGCGAGCACAGAGAACACAGAGCCCACGTTCGGTAATTAATTTAATAATTATATACATGAATAGATTAAAACCTGTTGTGCACCCTGCGATGGACTGGCATCCTGTCCAGGCTGCACCCCACCCCGTACCCCGGTCGGCTCCAGCTTCCCCGCGACCCGCAATGGATAAGCGGTACAGGAAACGAACGAGTGAAGGAATTTTGCATATCTCCTCCAACATTTATTCTTTTTCTCTTCTTCTTTGCCCAAATGTACAGAACATGTGGCACTTCTGCAGCACTACAACTCTGTCCTTTGGCTCAGTTTAGCAGCTCACATCTCCAGAATAAGCCCAAAACACACCGCGTGTCTGATCCACTTCCTGTAGCTGAGTCGATTCAGAGCCGATTCACTTTCTCACTAGGAAGCAGCCTGAGATCAACTCGCGCACATGCTCAGATTGAGTGCTGTGAGATATGGAGCAGTAAGGCTAATCCATTCATCATGACTTAGATGAATGAATGAATTAAATAAAGCATTGAAAAAACAGAGAGCCTGACTGAGCCATACTGAGGGAACGATATGAACATGAGAGTTTAATTAGTCTGCACACAAACACACACACACACACACACACATGCGCGCGCACGCACGCTTTCCGTACACATCTGGAGTGAAGCGGCGGCCGCGTAGCCGACTCAGAGACAGTCTCTCACTCCTTATCTCTCAGTCAGGAGGGACGGGCTGGATGGAGGTCGTGGCTAATCCCTGCTGATGTGTTCACTAAAGCGAGAGGTGAGGGGGTAAACTGACAGAGACAGGTCGCTAAGCTCATGTTAGCTAAACATCAGTCATGGCACAGGAAGAAAAGGGAGTAGCTTGTTAGCTGTCTCTTAGCATGAGCTGCCCCTGAGAGAGAGAGAGTGTGTGTGTGTTTATTTTTAATGTCCCTCTTGCTTGGTATTTCACTTCTCTTCCTCACACTGAGCACTGCGGTGTTTTTCAGTGTTTTAAGATGAGATTCTGAGCAGCAGAGAATATTGTTTCTATTCTTGTTTCTTACCCTGTGTTCATGCTAGCCATCTCTATCTCGAGCTCGAACCGCAGAGCGCCTGGCAGGGGGAAGCAGGAAATAATAGTCCTCTTTAATTCAGTTAAACTCACACATGGGTACTGTGTAATAAAATGTTTGGGATGATATTGGGGTCAGAGGTCAGAGGTCAGGGCTGTTATACACGGCGTCCCTGGAGCAGTGGAGGGATTAAGGCTCAAGGACACGACCGTCTCAGTTCTATTAGTGCCAGAGGGTCAGTAGCGGACGTGTGCTAATTTACAGTTGGGCTCGTCTTCATGAGTGAAGTTGAAGTGATGAAGGAGTCCTCAGATCGCTACCAGCAGTGTTGTGTTCATCAGCGAGAGAGAGAGAAAGAGAGATGGGGAAAAGATGGAAAAAGAGATGCTGAGAAACACTGAGAGTGAGACGGGAGGTGAATGAAGGTGAGCGAGACAGGAAGAGAGAGATGGAGAGAGAAGGAAGGAGAGACGATGTATGAGATGGTGACCGAGATGGTGAGCTGTTTAGTGAGATAAAAGAGAGAGACAGGGAGCAGGATGTAGAGAGAAGGGGTTAGAGAGAAAGAAGAAAGGATGACTGGGGAAGGGGACGACAGAGAGAGGGAAGAAAGGATAATGGAGAGAGCGCGGGACATACCGAGAGAGAAGGGGTTACAGACAGAGAGAGAGAGAGAGAGAGAGAGAGAGAGAGAGAGAAGAAAGGATGACAGAGTGAGTGGGATGTGCAGAGACATGGAGAAGGAGACGGATAGAGACAGAGAGAGTGGGAAGGATGATGGAGTGAAAAGGAAGAGGCAGAGGGACAGACGGGGAGAAACGAACAGAGAGACAGACGCAGACAGACAGACGCAGACACCTGCGTGGTTCTCCCTCCTGCCCCCACACTCACGCCCCGGGTTCTCCCTCCTGCCCCACACTCACGCCCCGGGTTCTCCCTCCTGCCCCCACACTCACGCCCCGGGTTCTCCCTCCTGCCCCACACTCACGCCCCGGGTTCTCCCTCCTGCCCCCACACTCACGCCCCGGGTTCTCCCTCCTGCCCCACACTCACGCCCCGGGTTCTCCCTCC
>JAQMYM010000006.1:21051310-21076644 GCA_030014255.1 Parauchenoglanis ngamensis
ATGCACGGGGAGAACATGCAAACTCCACACAGAAAGGCACCCTGGGTGACCCGGGGATCGAACCCAGGACCTTCTTTTTGTGAGGCGACAGTGCTAACCACCGCACCACCGTGCCGCCCAAAACATGCATTGTTTCATATAAAACAGGAGTCACGTCTCAGCTTTTTGTCATTGTCCATTCCTCCATTCCATTCCTCAGTTCATGCCAAAGGTGTTCAGTGGGTTTGAGGTCAGGGCTCTGGGCAGGACACTCCAGTTCTTCCACTCCAACCTTAACCTGAACACCATGTGTTCATGGAGCTGCTTTGTGCACCGGGGCATCATCATGGCATCGTCAAGGGAAACTGTGACACCAAAGAAATTCTATATAATTGTGTCCATCTTTGTGGTAATAGTTTGTGAAAGAAGCACATTTAGGTGTGATGGTCAGGTGTGCACAAACTTTTGGCCATCAGTATCTTGATAATAAAACATTTTAATGACACAGGATATGAATTACTATATTGAGGTTTGATAACATGCATGCAAAAGTTTGCATTAAATAAAGATGATACCTTTTATCAGTAAAAATCAGTACAGAATTTTTTAATATCAAAGTAGTTCAGAGTTTACAATTTATCCTGATAAGAATATGATATTGTCATATTTCCCAGCCCTTGTGTCCTTAATTGTTTTATTAATCTTATATTACACCAGTTTAGCAAACATTGCAATCTTTTATTTATTAAAGAACAATACATCTTACTATTATCCGTTCCATTTAAAGTTACGGAATGTCCACGAAACGAAATAATTCCTGTTCTTGCGTATGTTATAGCAGCTTTAAACAGTAGTTCCCTCACGTTCTGCTAAACTGGGTTTTAGCGCCATAGACCATCAGAGGTCATAGTGAAAAGAACTGATTGTAGCACGTACCTGTGTTTCAGGTGACCATTTTTACTCCACTGACCAATGACAAGCTTATGTTACCACATCACTAACCATGTGACCTCACCTTCAAGTCAAGTCAAGTCAAGTGGTAGGTGACCTTTTCCACCTACCTGCCATCAGAACCGCGCTAAAGTTATCATATTAACCACAAGCATTACGCAAAAAGAACTCTCCCTTCCGGAGTGCCACAAAGCGGCCTGTGTGTTTGAACCAGCCTTCTACAGCATACTCGACTCATTTATCCTCTCAAGCGGCGCTCCTCGCTGGTCTTATCTTCTCCGATTACTCAGTGTGGCTCGTTTCCACTCCTCTGATCTCTCAACACAGCCCGAACATCTCTATCTGATCCGGGAGTATTGTTGCATCTGTTCTACAACATGTCCCTCTGAGTACCACAAACCGCTTCGGGGCTTGTAGCACAGAATTCAAAATCGACTCCCTCCTCCTCCCTCCCTTCCTCCCTTCCCCCTTTCCTCCTTCACAGATACTTTGGAATCAGCCAAGCGTTTCAGAGAAAGAGTATAGAAGGAAAATAAACGAACTCGGCGAGCAGGAGGTGTCCCGAGTATGGAGATAAAGGGGCGTTAAAATCCGTGGATGAAAATACCCGTCTCGAGGGTTTAATCTCACAATGCCATTACGGCTCTGAGATGATTTTTGAGCATACGCCGTGCATGCCGTCATTCGTCACTGCATTCTGATGAACTCTCGTGATAAATATGTATCGTTTTTTTTTTTTAACGCAAATGGGTGTCAAATTGCAGACAACAGATTGCCTCACGAGGTGTCAAAAATTCCCAGCGGTGTCTCGTTCGGATAGATGTGGATTTCCATTTGGTGAAAGTGCTCCGAGTCCTTTTCAGATGAACCAGTTATGTCAAGAGGGGAAAAATGCTGTCTGTTTGAAACTCTACGGAAGCTTCTGCCACAATTAATTCTCTTCACCACCGGGCTGTGTCCCGCGGCTTCATATTGTTTCTCCTCAGTAATCTATTGCTGGGAAATTGATTTTCCCAGGGTGCGTGCAGAAGCTTGTTTACGAGAGCCACGGATATGGAAAGAGATGGCAGATTCATCCTCCCGATGCGTACCTGTCCGGAACGCCATATCAAAACCAGAACAGGGATGAAATCTTTGTTCCAGGATATAGCCAGCCTCTCACACTCACGTGCCCTTGGGATTTAGTGTTATTTTAGCCACATAGCCATTACAGCAATTTACATAAACTCAACTTGGCCGCCTGTCAGTGGAGTTCTGTGTATAATTAACCTCCACTGGGCCAAACTGGAGGCCTGTTGGAAAGCATCTATTAACCTGAGCTGGAGAGCGGCGTCCATTGTCCTATTGTCCTCTTACTCCCTCGCATGCCTAGTGCAGATAAAAAAAAATGCCTCCTACCCTCCATAACCACCCCATGGAGCAGGCGTGCCACACACAATCTCTGTCTGGATGTTTAGTGCTTAAAATATTCCTGGCTACACTTGGATTCTTTTTCTGTATGTGAATCCTTTTACTCCGCCTTAATGTCAATTTGCTCAAGATAAATTTATTCAGCTTTTAAACTTGTGCAGCTCCTCATCCTCAGCTACGTCACTCGAGGTCGTGATCGGTCTTAATCAGACGCTCTGTGGAACTTTCTGGAAAGCTTTATTTCTAAACGTAATCAAGGGAACTATCTTTCAAAACATCGTATTTCTCGAGAGTATAGCCTACAGCGGTAATATTTTATCAGATTTGTTCATTTTCGGGTTTGTTGCTATACACAATGATCAGACGGGATTGCTGGACTAACTCGTTATCGGAATCTACTATGAAGCTGGACGCAGCGCTGATTAGGGTTCGAATCCAAAAATACCAAGTACCGGGTACCTGTAAAAAAAAAAAAAAAAAAGAACTCGGGTTCTGCTTATGGGTTCTGTGATACCCTGCGTTAAATAATTATACTGTCACCAAACAAAGGCTACATATCTGCAAGCTATCCAAAAGCATACGGAACGAGAATGGGAGAATCTGTTGTGGTGGCTCGCTTCGCTTACCGTGGCTAACTCACACCATGGGGATTTCAGAATAAAAGTCCCTGTCGCTCTCTTGCCATAGCACCAACGGGACTTAAAAACAATTTCTCTTGTTTGTTTTCACAGCTGCATGATATATATTCATATTCATATTCATTTTCATTGTTTACATTTTTAGACAAAGCACAATAATGCAGTCAGCATGCTTTAATTAAAGTTGTAAATGGTCAAAAGTTATGTTTTGTGATCTAAACACTTCATTTTTCACCATTTTGGAATCGAAACTGGGAATCAGTAAGAACCAGAATCAGTCACATTGAAGCGATTCCCATCCCCGGTGCTGATGCCGTACAATCCGAGGTATTATTTATTTATTTAATGTATGATTTAAGATAGTATCATGGTCTCGGTGCACAGATCCTCTGTGAGCCTTTCACAAGCTTCCTGCTATTCATGTCTGTATTTATATTCCTTTAAAACACATTATCGCTGCAGTTGGAATGATGTTTTCCATACAAGTTAAAACGAGAGAATGATGCCTAAATCAAATCGCTGACCCTAACTAAGTTTCCAAGCCGTCCAGTTAGCACGGTGCTTTTTTCCTTGCTCCACAAGGTCACTTCCCTGTCTGTTTAGCCGCGGGTCAGAGGCGTGCTGTGAGTGAGTGGTGTGGCGCAGTGTGGCGTGGCAGCCCAACATCACTCAGACACAGCACTTTCATCTGCCAGGGAGCCGTTGATTCAGTCACCGGCGCCCGATTGAATGAGACGTGACCGAGAGAACGCACTCGAGTGGCAGTCAAGCCTCAGCGCTCTGTCACTCAGAGCCGTGCTGAGAGACTCCGCTAAATGTTAGCAATGTCACTTAAATGGCGCTCGATTCGACGCTTTGCTTGGCAGCGGTGGCAGAGAACACTTCACTCAGTCTGCAGCTATACTGTGTGATTACTTAGCCGACGCTCTAGCAGTCAGTAATCATACCTAAATAAATATTAGCTTTCATTAGTCTGGTGTATATTACTGCGTACTGCAGAAATGAGACTGCTGTATTATCTCTAACCTTTTTTAACATCATTTCCTTTCGATATTATTTGTTTTGCTCACGCTGGTCTTCCAGACATGATGCCTTCGGTCCACTTTGTCTGGCTGAGTCGTGGGTAAAGACGCTGGTTTTATCCAAACGCTTGGAGGCAACAGAACAGCTTATTGATCTCAAAAGGGAAATTTAACTGAATGAAGTGTAAAGGGTTTTCACTTAAAGCTCACGTAAGGAATAAAACAACGTTGGGGTGACGTGATACAGCACTGTTACTGTTACCCCCTGACCGGGACGATTTTCCTCTAATCATGTGCCAAAGGGTTTTATTCCACTTTTTGCAACACACCAAATTGTCAGCGATTACATTTATTAAAGAACACAACGTACATTTTATCAGCTTGTAGTTATATTATTTCATAGTTTATATCAATCTGTGGCGTCTGTCAGATTCTAAACAAGGTAGTTCCTGTTCCCTCGGCAGCTTCTCTTCTTTTCTCTATTTCCTGACATTAATTTAATAATAATAATAATAATAAATAAACGCAGATTGACATGTTTCTGAGAAACCGTTTTTCTGTCGAGGTATTTTGCGGATGATTGTGTTCTTGAAGGAGACGTGAGCAGTTCATTTCTTGGATTTGTAGACAATCTTTCACATTTTTCAAGTTTCTCATGAAGGATGCAAAGTCAGTATCACAGGGATCACCATATACAGGTATGCTAACAATACAATACAACATTAAAAAACAAACAAAAAAAACGAGTTTGATGAACCTTTTTGCTTTTACTGTTTTTATAAATGATTTAAAAGATTTATGTAGAAATGAAAAGAATGATATATATATATATAAACCTGTTGTCTCAGAACAAGTGCATTGCTGATAGAAAACCCAGTTTGGAAACCTGCCTCCTGATTCTGAATCTTTATTTGTAATCGGACCGACTGTCAGTCATTTTATAGACACGCCCCCAACGCCCTTCACATCCTTATAAATCCGTCTGAGCAGAAGTCTGAGCATGTTTATGGCGTTATAACTCAGTAAGCAGCTGAGTGGCCGAGCGTCCTTGTACGTGATGACGATCTTGACAGTCCTTGCTAATGCTATCCCTAGCTAGCATGCTAATTATAGTTGAACCGCCATAAGTATGTGGGCGGAGCTTTGTGTACATGCTGAACGAGTAAAATCTTGTTCAACTCCACACATTTAACTGTTAGAGGCAAGTTTTACCCAAAATTGTAGATAATGCGCCGAAAGAGGAGGAAAACAAACTAATTATTAACCTGCAAAATAACATTTTTACAATTAGTACAATTCAGAATCGGATAATTAATATTTTATAAACCTAAAGACATAATACAAAGTTTGGAATTGCTCTGTTTAAAAAAGGTTATTTGAAAAGATAATTTATCCCGATATGGATATAGCATGGTTATATTAGCCAGAGCTAATCTTAAGACGAGGTGCATAAACACTAATTGGTTATTTTCGAACAGAACGCAGGGCGTGTGATGTATAACCAGCTCGATCTGCAAGCGTTTTATTTTCCGTCCCCCGTAATCCATCTGCCTCGCCTGCCTCCTGACACCCGCGTTAATTTTATCTCTTATCCATATTCATGCTGAAATGTCAAACATATACTGTAGATGTACAGAAACATCGATCACTGACGCTGCTGCTGTTTCACACAGACGTGCAGAAAATCCAGGCATCTGTCTGGCTGTTTATATTTGGGAATTTCTGTTTGCTCGAGAGGGAGAAAAACCAATTTTGACATTTGTTTGTTTACTGATTTCGCACACTTCGGATTGGTTTAATTGTTGAAAGGACGTGTCTGTCGGCTGTGGGCACAAACCGACTAATGGCCTCCGTGTTTTCTTTTTTTTTCACTAATTGAATTCCTCACCGAAATATAAAAAGCTACAGGACTGCAGTCGAGGCGTGATTCCTTTTTTTTTTCCCCGTGACAAATGCATTTCGCAAATCTATTACGACCTCCTACACACCAGCACACGTTCTGACGAGCCGGTGTTTTTCATGCAAGTGTAAAAAAGTCAAGGTTTATTTAAAAAAAAAAAAAAAACAGCAGCGAGTCTCATTATTATTAACAGGACTGGGGTATATTTTGTGTTGTTTTTAGCATGTCTGGTAAATTTCACCGTCAGTGAATTAATGCTTTATTTATTTAGCTTGTTTGTTTTAGTCTGGGTGATGAAATGATCCTACAGAAAAAGGCCAACCATCATAAATAAGAGAAAGAGAATGGGGGTCATTTGAAAACAGGAGATCAGGAAATAGTTTGTCTGTAAAATGAGAGTTAAGAGTAACTCCAGGTAATATGCGGTACATCGCGTCTGAAATCAGGTATCCAATATGAACGCTCGTGTTACGTCCTGTGGGAAAGAGGTTTTTCGCGTTTTCGTTTCTTTTCTCTTTTCTGTGGTGTCCAAAACGCAGAGCAATAAAATCCACATGACGTTGAAAAGGATGTCTGCGAAGGTTTGTAAGCTGTTAGCCGTGCGTTTATTAACGCAAAACTGCAACAGAAACCTGGCTACTGAGCCCCAAGCACGGGTACAGCGTACAGGTCACGTGATCTACTAACGAGCAACCACGCCCACTTTAACAATCGCTCATACCAAAGATCAACACAATCAGGCACGTGTTGTACGTTTTTCGTACAGAGATCTCACGTCCGTGATCAGAGATCGTTTATTCCGTACGAGTCGAGAAGACGTCTTTAAAAACGACCCACGCGTGAGGAAGACCTGGGCTCGGGAGCACAGGAACGCTGGACGGGTCTCATTCCTTCACTGCAGCGGAGATTCCGTAGTGAGGAAATCGCTGCCGATGCGCACGCCGGCTCTTTTTGTTGTCGCCGTTGTTGCTTTTTTAAATAAATAATGGATTATTTGCGTGACCGTTTCCGAAAGGTCCAGCGAGCTTTCATGTTCCATCTCCTTTGAACTGGAGAGCAGTGGAGCGTGGGCGTAGCACACACATAAATGTCCAGGTATGGCATCACACAAGGGTGGAGAAGAGAGATGGTGTCATGGCAACAGTGAAGGAGCTCGCCATAGCAACCGGGAGACACTTCCTCGGCGTTGTGGCGGGCAGCGTGGGCTGCCGAGCAGCAGGCAGGAAATTGACGGAGGGGGACAGGCGCCAGTTCTGAGTCGGCTCGCAGTGGGAGAGAGAACTGTTTGCTTATCGGGAGTTTTTACTGCCTCAATTAATGATAAAGTCGTCATTTTAATAGCGAACATCCTCCTTTCTCCTGAGTGAGGAACACTGGGTCAGGCTCATTTCTTTCACTTCCTGGTTTCAAATATAAGCCTAAAGGTTACAGTTTAGTAACGTTATCTCGAGTGGTGGCGGTCTGACAGCGTAGCTAGCCTAATCTGGGCTCCTAATGATATATTCTCATAATTAAAACCAGAACATTATTCTAAGCCTCGAGGAAGAGGACGGAAAGCTGATCCCATCGTTTATTTTAAAAACCGGCGGATTAAAATGGACTTGAATAAAACCTGACATTTCTGATGTTATTGCTTCCACTCATCAGCCATATTGTAAAGATTTCATTAGCGCCGGTTACTTAAAAGATCATGCTATTCTTCTTTTCTACAAAAACGCAATTAGGGTTAGGTTTTGTGTAAACACCTAAAAATCAGATTTTATTTAACAACAACAAAAAAAAAAAACCCAAAACGTTTACTAACGCGGCGCAATATGACAATTAATATCAATTCGTATAAATTACGTATTATTTGAATACATTACGTATCATCCCACACCTGAGATATTTCTGAGATGTCATCAGACAGGAAACAGCATATTAATTTGTTAATAATCTTTAAAATTGCAAACTAGTTTTTCTCCTCTATTTCAGCATGTGTACGTATATAATCTATAGATCTGTTGTAGCTAAAAACTGCAACATTAGTGCGTTTCTCCCACATCGCGTATCGTAATGTCTTCTGAGAACCGTGATCGCATATTTGTGTCGTATTGCTCACCGCTACCTCGACCTCCTGCTAACATCAGGTGAAAACACCAAGCTTGGCTGATGAATGTCAAGGTACATAAGGAATGTATCAAATCATCAGCAGTGCTGGAGGTGCACACCCTAAAGGAGGCGGAGTCTGATGACTTCTCAGGTGAACAGTACCTGGTACAGGTACACCAGCTCCACTTCTGCGGCTGCAAAGCTTTAAAAACGGCTCCGAATGTCACTGACGCCGATGATTAGCACAGAAGCGTTTGGTTTTGAGCAGAAGCCGCTCTCATGCAGAGCGCCACGTCAGGAACGATGATAAAACGCGGCCGGCTGGACTTGGGAGGAAGCGTCGAGTCGGTGATGCATGCTGAAAGACTTTCAGATTTGGATCAAAAACATGCCAAATAAATCAACACTCACAGACGTTTATTCTAATGAGTCCCTGTGGCTATGTTTTGCTAATTTGACATGCTTCGCTAAGACTGGTGCTCTCACTGTTGCGCCGCAGATCCCAGATCCTTCGCAGGACTCCCTAATGAACGAGCGCTAACCAGAAACCCGGAGAAGACAGAACTTCACCCTGGGTTGCAATTACGCTCCAAAACGTCCGTCAGTCGTCAGCGCTTCTTTGAGAAACAAAAACAGCTCGTGAAAAAAAAAAAAGCATGAAAGGACTCGGCATGACACCGTCGCAGATCTTTTATTCGGAGCCTCGTGTCAATTAGCGTACGCGTGTCGGAGGAAGCGAGGCCGCTTGACGCCAGGAAGTACGAGTGGATCTGTTTCAGGGACGACATGCTCGGGCTATTGTCCTGAAATGAAACGAGCTCTTTGCACCAAGGACACGACTAAAACGCAGCGACTGAAACGTGCGCTCTTGTTTACGATGGTTATAAATGTCTTCCACGGCCCCACCTGACAGCTGCTGTCTCGTTTGACCCCGGTGTCCATTTATTGGCCCTGCGGTCCACCTGCAGGCCTCGCTAATGGACCCGGACGTTTCTCCTTGCTAGCACTCTCCACCCTCTCACTCGCTCTCTCCTTTTTTGTCTCCCGAACAACTTTAATAAGGTCAATTTACAGCCCTTTTGTTTCCATTCCTGAAATAATCCATCCACACCCTGGGCCAGATAACGTCTGCGCTGTCTCTGAGAGGTTATAAACATACTGTAATTAAAATCCCAACTCAATTAGCCTGTATCCTTGACCTTTGTTGGTGGGTAAACTCGCTCCGTCTTAAGAGAAAAGTAATTAGCGCATGGCCGCGTCTCCCTGTGCACCGGGTGGTAAATACACAAAGCCGTCTCTGTGGACCTCCTGAGGCTTTCATTCACACAATCTCTTTAGGCAAGAGACATAACCACTGTGACTACCGTGTTCACTGACCTCAGCGCAGAAACCCTAAATCTGTCCAAATACCAGGAAACGTAAGCAACAAATAACTGAAATAGTGTAGTAACTTCTTTTTATGCGAGGTGGCGAAGGAGGCATCGTGTTTTTGGGCGTCTGTTTATCTGAGATTTTAACCTCACAACATAAATCTGTTTAATACAACACAGAAACAGTCCTTCAAATAGAGAACTTTGTATCCGAACGCATTTTTCAGCTTACAAACTCGACATTCAGGTCAACGTGTGTCACGCAACAAATAAAAAAACGTATTAAAGACTGAAAGAGATGTTTTTATGTTATGATTTAAAGATTAAGTGCGAGATTTTAACATCGTTGGTCCGCAGGCAGTTTGTAGTTATATATTAAAACGTGCATGTGTAGTTAGAAAGATATCCACGTTATCTCAGAAAAGTGTGGTCACGTTATTTATTCTGTTTATATCTATTCAAATCTGTTTCGCTGCCAAATTGCATTTAATTTAATGAGCACATGCATTACATTTTGCTGATTTTTCTTCTGTATTTTTCCTTTTTTTTTTTTCTTCTCTTTTTGAATTTTATTGGGTTTTTTTTCTTTTCTTGTCTTAGTCCAAAAAAAGTTACTTTACTCAGGACGTCCCAAAAGTCTGGATCCATAAGCAGTTATTTGTTTAAATACAGATATTATTGCAATACAATACAAATGCTCGAATTTACGGCCCTGGACTTCGTGACATTGGTGTATTTTCTGAAATCAATCTTCTTTTGTTAGTTTCAAAGCCGTCATGGATCGGAAAGAAATATATATATATATATATTAAATTTCATGTAAAGGAAAGTGCCTAGAGAGTCAGACTTTTGGGACACGCTGTATCCTAGCTAAGCATTTTCGGTTCCCAGAATGTTCCGGGAACGTTATATTTTGGTTACGGGAATGTTTCCTGTAATGTTTGCACGGAAAGTTTTTTCACTGTAAATATAACATGGGTTTTTGGTTGCATGTTTTGGTTTATGGAATGTTCTCCTAACATTTGTAATGTGGGAACCTTGGGAGAACCTTGGGAGAACCTTGGGAGAACCTTGGTCGAACGTTCCCGTTCGGTTGTATCAGAGTTCCCCAACGCTAACCTGGAGAGAACGTTATCTAAACATTGGCAGAAGGTTTCCGTAACACTGGCCACAGGAGAACAGAAAGCTAACGCTAGTTGAACCTTCTCTGCTTGCTGGGATAGTGGGAACAAAGGTTTTAGGGTTGTCCGATGAGGGGGAGCAAAAACAACAAAACTGACAAATAAACCCAGACGTGTCTTTAATATGACAAATAGCCAAAATGTTGCTAGACTGTGATCTCTGTGAAAAGGGGACTGGACTATAAAGTTCCTTGTTGCTGAGGTGGGACCATGAAGAGCACCTGTTGTCCCTGTAAAGCTTGACTCTGAAAGGGAATTACGAGCTAATTATGCTTAAATCAATTTTAATGCTAAACTATATCCAGGATTCCAGGTGAGAGATAAATACTAAAGGTACAGAAGTTAAGGGCCGCATCCCAGCGACAAGGAAGTGTACAGATTAATACTCCTTTTTTTTTCCTCTGAGTGTAAAATATTATCTTTGTCTGCTTTTTCTGAGAGTGTAAAATCTTGTTTGCGTTTTGAGACCGTTAACAAGTGGGGGATGTGTAAAACCCATCGGATTGGATGTTGCTCTGTCCGAGATGGAAAAATGATAAAATGTTGAGTTTTTCAGAAAATAATATACTTTGAAATTTCCACTTATACATAAAAAACAATTCTGAAACGTTTTCATTTCTATAATTTTCTAAACTTGTCTTGCCGATCGTCTTGCGTAAGGAAACAGTTTCATAAAAACAGCCAGTCTGTCTAAAGATGTCTAACACCTCACTAGCTACAGCCCTATTTGGATGGGATCCGTTTATCATCAGGACGTCTGTAATACCTTTAATAAATTTCAGTGATGAAACTCGGAGTTTCTAGTGGGACATTTAAGCCCTAGTGATAAAGCTAGTCATTATTATTATTATACAGAAAAGTAAACGCTGATGATTATTGTGCGTATGTGAAAATAAATGTAAGCCCCGCGGCATAATCTGGCTTTTACCCTCCAGAGTTGAGCGTCTCGTCTAAAGCGTCTGTTGTTCTTTTTTGCGCCTCAGGAAGTGTTTAATATCTGGAGGAGGATCGTGTATACACACGGCCCTTACGCAAAGAAACTATAGTTCCCTATATATTACCTGTCAATATATGAAATGACTTGGTCTTCTCATTTACTGGTTTATTATAAAAGATTTAATGAAGATAACATTCCTCTTGGCTACACTAAGTGTTACTAATTAATAATTAACTGAAAATAACCCAAATATTCATATACAGAATCATATACTGTACTATATAATGATCAATATATTACAATATGTTCCAGAATACATAAGGAATTGCCACATTTCCTACATGGAATATATGAAATGGGAATATGTTTGGATATATGGGAACATGTATGTACAGTGTACTGTATGTATAAACATTTAATGATACATATAAAACAGTACTTATAATTCCTCCTGTTCCAATGGTACTGCTGTTTTATTTATTTTATTATTATTATTTATTTATTTATTTATTTATTTTAAGGAAAAAAAAAAAATAAATTGTTATTAGCTTTTTTTTCTTTCATTTTTAATAAAAGGAATATTTTAGTTAATTTTTTTAATATTACACTTTTCTCCAACCTTTACAAATATTTGTAAATAATGATTGTTGGTTATTCTGAAGGAGATATTTTTACTTAACAAAAGGAATATTTAAGTTAATAAACAGTAGGAAAATAAATGTTGCATTTTTCCGGTAATAAATTTTTAAAAAATTTTTGATAAAAAAGAATAATAATTGAATCATCGCTTTGAATCGAATCGAACCGAGCTCAATATCACGAATCGAGTCGAATTGGGTGAATTGTTACACGCCTGCGCTATGTTCATTTCATTCTCCGTCATGTATGTCTTCTTGAATAACTGATAAAGTAAATGAATTCGGACAGCCAGATATTTAAAAAAAAAAAATTTTTGTTCCGGATAAATCTATCGGAGAAGTTTTGATTAAAGTGCTTTCTGGGCTCGGAGACGCCACCACACGTGTATTCTCTCCGCTCTAGCCTCAGGATTGCTCCAGCGGTTGGCGATTAATAATATTCATTGCTTTGCTGACACAACAAGCTTTCTTTAAGATGTGAAGTGCATGTCTGGAGTATAGCTGGCTGTCCATCTGTGCCTGGCTTTCTGTGTTATTAGGGAATTAACCGTAGTCAGCGTTTTCTTCCGCTGCAATCTCATTACATTTACAGGAGAAAGAAATAGACAGGAACAAAAAAAAGGATGAATTGGAGGCGTGTGATAGTTAGGACAGGAGCGGAGTGCGGGCGGGATAAATCAGCGCCGCGGCCGACAGCTTTATGCTCCTGGAGAGGCAGGAGTGGTTAACTTTAATTGGACGATATAGAAATGTTGAGTTCCTTTATTCTGCAGCGCCATCGCATTCTCCGTTCCCGACCATCATGCGCTCGGTCCGTTTCACTTCTGCAGTGTAATTAATTAATGCGGTTCATGTGTGTGACGTGCGGAGGGCGGCTTGCCGGGTCGCCCTTTAGCCTCGCTCCTCTATCTCGCCCTCCACCTCGTCTCCCTCGGCTCATTGTCCTATTTTTTCATTACTTTCCATAGTTAATCTGGCTAAAAGACAAGCTGCTATAGTAGGTGATATTTCACGCTGTATCAGGTTTCAGGTGGCCAATAAAAACGTCCCCACTTGCTTGACTCAAGCACAATAAACCCTCGTGAGGGTTTAAAAGGATTTTCTCTGGAGGTCTGCACAATAGCCGAGCCCAGAGCTCAGAGCTCAGACCACGCCCCCTTTAACCCTGAGTCAAAAAGTCAAACCCTAGTTAGCATTCAGGAGAGCCAGAACTTCATCTGGCATTTGGTTTGTGAGAAACGCAGTCAGGAAACAGGTGAAATGCTTAAAATAAGGCGTGACCTTGGTTCGGATTGGATCGGGAATAGATGTACGCTGGGATCCAGAAGTCTGAGACTGCGATTATTTCCAGTTTTGACGATTTTTTTCATTTAGAGCACTTCATATGAACAATAAGATGAAGAAATCTTCAAGAGTCTGCACTGTTTCTCGTTTCTCGTCTACAGAAAGGACGACCGTGTTGAGAATGCTTGTATTGAAAACCAAAAAAATAAAATAAAATAAATAACCCTCCTGTTAGTGAGGTACTGCTCATGCTGTGTTCGTCTTAAATCCGAAGCACGAAGTCAGGACTCGGAAATGGAAAAAGGGAAAAGAAAAATACAGACGCCTCCAATTTGTTAGCAACAAGCTACTGTGATGAGTAAAACTGTAGCCTTATAGATTTAACAAGTGAACATGTCTGTAATGTCGGCTGATCTGAAGCTACTACTTGTACGTACAGTATAACCAATTTAAAGTTAAGTACGTTCAGTTTTCCCAGTACGGATTCCATTTTTAATAGCCACTTACTGTAGCCAAGAGGAATGTTATCTTCATTAAATCTTTTATAATAAACCAGTAAATGAGAAGACCAAGTCATTTCATATATTGACAGGTAATATATAGGGAACTATAGTTTCTTTGCGTAAGGGCCGTGTGTATACACGATCCTCCTCCAGATATTAAACACTTCCTGAGGCGCAAAAAAGAACAACAGACGCTTTAGACGAGACGCTCAACTCTGGAGGGTAAAAGCCAGATTATGCCGCGGGGCTTACATTTATTTTCACATACGCACAATAATCATCAACATTGACTTTTCTGTATAATAATAATGTCTAGCTTTATCACTAGGGCTTAAATGTCTAATGACGCACGTGATGCAAATATCTGGGATCGTAGAAAATACAGCCCACTAGAGTTTCATCACCTAGAAGACCTGAAATGTTTTTATTACAAGTTGTAGTCAAAAGCAGCGTTATTCTAACACGTGCCGGTCGCAGGGCTACATACAGTATCACCTAAATAATTCCTGATCTAAAGTCATGTAAACATGTTTAAAGCTAATTCTAACTGGGATAAACTGGTGTAAAGCCTGCAGTCACGCGCAAACAGTCAGCGGAAACCTGGGAAAAGAAATATTCAAGAAATGTTCAGTATATTGAGGATTTTTGGCATAGTGACCATATTAGCCGCCTTTGTACAGAAGATAAGATTTCCCTCGAACCTTATCTCTTCTACCGAAGCACGTGTTCAGAAATGTGCGATAGGATTTAATCTAACGTTCATTCTGGATTCTACTTTTCACTCAAGTTGTTGCTGATTGTCATTTTTCATCTGTAATGAAATAAAAGAAAAAGGAAATTAGTAAAGCGTACAACGTAGACGCATTTTCAGCTCCAGGTCTCGGATTTCCGGAGCGCGCTGTATGTCAAATTGCACTTTGTAAAAAAAATTCCGGTTACTGTGTGAAAATATGACGTGTCAACGTTTTCATTCTGCTTGTGCCAGGACTCTGTGACTCTCCAGTTTATAGTCTAGCGCTTTCTTCCCAGTTTCTTGTCCCGTTCGCAGAGAGATACAAGCTGAAATGTTGTGACATCCCTTGTGGTGACTATTATTATTGTCATTATTAAGAACAGTAAAAAACAGCTCTTGTGCAAACAAAAAACATAGAAAACATATTAATGGCCACGTCTTACTGATTTGCTCCCTCGTTTTACTGTAACTGTAATGTGGCCACGGTTTAACTAAAACCAGGGAACAAATTAGTCAAACGTGTCTGCAGTTTAACTAAAACAAGGGAACGATTAGATATCATGGGAATAAATTAGTAAAACGTGGCCGTGGTGTATTTTTTTCTTTCCGTGTCACGAGCAGGGTTCTGCAGGGGTCCAGCCAGTGGAATTGTGCTCTAAGCAAACTTCAGATCAAAATTAAAAACCTCTGGTTAACACAGAACACTCTTTGTGCTGACTTAAAAAATGGGTTTTGTGGTGCTGGTGTTTTGGTGTAACTCTGTAATTGAAGTGATTTTTGTTCTTTATTCTGGGTGGAACGTGTGCACATGGAAAGTGTCATCTTGCGAGTGAGCCTGCTTTTGTGTCAGGAGACATTTAGTGCCAGGCGATGTGAACAAACTTAGCGCTGTGACAAGTCTTTTCATTGCTATAAAAGGCATGTTGACCCAGAGACCCCCCTTTCCCCAACACCCCCCCCACCCACCCCAGCCGAGTTGAAACGGAGGCCACCGCGGACTCAGGCGGCCATGTTGAGGAGACAAAGAGGGAGAGAAAGAGAGGGGTGAAAAAGTAGTGAGAACTTATACTTAAGTGAAAAAAATAGATAATGAGTCGAAATCTAACTCTGCTAAAAGTCGAAGTGTGCAGCCGAATATGTACTTGAAAATAAAAAAGCTAATTTTAAATAGTATAAAAAATCCAATGGAAAGGTTTTTAACTGATGAAATAAACTGCTTTGTATAAAAACCCTAAAACCATCAGATTTTATGATGTTTTACATCGTTCAGTCTCGTACGTTTGCAGGTCACGTGCATGGCTAACGCTACATAGTTTACTTATGCGTTAATCAGACATGAAAGATCATATATCATGTAAATAACCAATATTTACCCAGTAGCTAGAATTTAACTTGCTGTTTTGCAAATTATATTTGCTACGTAGCTAGCTAGTTAGATAGTATTGGTGTACTCCAGCATATTAAAGCATTTTACTGATCAGCGTCGGGGCGCTCATGCTCAACTCCCACGCCGCATGGAGAACTAGGCAGTGTAGCATGAGAAGGTGGCTGGAATCATTCTCGATTGTTTTTTTTTCTACCTGACTGACGTTTGATTGGTGTACAATAGGCATGTAGCGAATCACCCAATTCACAAATCCATTCGATTCGATTCAAAACGATATGGGTTCCATGACTCAATTTTCCCACATTATTATTATTTTTTATTTAAATAAAGAAAATTTTATTACCGAAAAAAGTGCAACATTTATTTTCCTATTGTTTACCAACTTGCGCACTCCTTTTGCTGAATTTAAAAAAACAACTATTGTTTCATTTTCTGATTAATCAATGTTAGTTATTTACAATCACTTGTAAAGGTTGGAGTAAAATATAATAACCTATTAAATAAAATGTTCCTTTTCATAAAAATGAAGAAGTTACGTAACAGATAGGCCTTCTCTTAAAAAACATTTATGAACATTGGTGAAGGCCGTAGTCAGCTTAAAGATAAAACAGCTACCTCCATTTGCTTCTGTTTTCTTTTGCTTTCGGCATTCTGTAAAACATAGCTGTTTTCTTGTTGAATCTGTTTGTATAGTCAATTGAACAGAAGTTTTTTGGGTTTTCTCGGCATTCGAACTATGTTACTTCCGCCTACAGTGACGTCATGCTACATTCCCGCTATTGTACTTTATTGCACCATCTGCTGTTTAAACAACACAATTACAGCTGGGAAAATCTGAGAGATTACGCAGTATGATAATAATCGCGGCTCGTTTTTTTTCTTTCCTCGATTCGAATCGTCATAAATTTGTACCGCAATTTATCGTCGCACGATATATCATTACATGCCCAGTGTATAGCGTACAGTCACTGGCTCGCACAAACCGCTTTTGCCAGAAAAAGCAAATCACATGATTAGTCATGTTTTGGATTGTAACAGGGAATGGAGTGCGAGGGATCTTGGATCCATGCTTGGCATAGTCGGCAGGCTTGACCTGACCCCCGAGGCTATAACACTGTTTGCCTCGGCCATGCAGTCCCATGATTCATCTGGCTTTTCACTGCCCCTGGCGTCCAGGCAGGCGTCGTCCCCCCTCTGCATGGCCTCGGTGCTGACCCTGTGCTTGTTGAAAGCCACTTTGTTTGGAGGTCTTGCTCAGGGAGGGTGGGTGGTTTACAGGATTCACAAGAGAACCAGACCTTGTTAATGCGCCGAACGCAGAACAATGTCCTGTTCTAATGGATGGTCGTGTCGTTCTCAGTTGAGCTGGAAGCTGGATAAAGTTAGTGCTCTCAGGAAGGAATCTATTCGCTGCACGATGCGCGATTGAGCATAATGGAAATCATTTCTGGAGATTACCTCAGTCGTTGTGTACTTACTCATCGTAGAAAATGGTCTCAGCTGAAAATTCATTTGCTGAGTTAATGTATTGTAACTTAAAGAGGGTATTAGGAAAGCCTCTTCACTGTCGTAGCAATGCGTCTCAACCTTGGCATTGGTTCCTCCATCTCGGAAGTTTTATTCCCTCCCTCATCAATTTACCACCAACGGATCGGTGGGTGTTATCAATATAACTGCCACCAGAGCATCACGGGGCAATAACTCAAACGCAGCGTTTATCCGAACGCTATCTGAGTTTAGACCCTGTGCCAAAGCGATGAATAGCTGTTTTTTTTTCTCTTTTGTTGGTCATCAGCACTTTTTATTCTGCAGTTAATCCACAAGGCTGCACTCAGTTATGCCAGTGTAATTTGTCACCGTTTTTTCCCCCTCTTTGTTTTGTGCTAGGTTATGTTTTAAAGGTGCTGTTAAAGGAAATGGTCTGTCGTTCCCAGAAGTCTGATTTAAAAGCCGCTCTGTCAGCTCAGGCAGCTGTGAAAAGTTAGGCAGGACGCTTGACATATTTTACTCGCCGCTGGCTGCTTGGGCAAAGGGCTGTGTATGTCAGGTCTCAAATGGATTGTTGTGTTGCTGCAGTGCAGAAGCTTATTAACTGTGGCCCGAATGGCATTCTCCTTTACCTTCACCGTAAAAGCAGCATGGAGAACGTCAGTGTGAAATCAGACAATGAAGTGTATTGGTTGGTTGGAGAAGTGGTGGGACGACCGGTCCGTCCAGCATCCGATCATTTGCCAACTGGTAACACTGGGATTGTTCAGGATCTGGGAACGGAACCAAGCTGAAGAAGAAGCTTTTTTTTTTATTTGGGGATGAACAGTTTTTTCCTGGCGAGTGTTGGAGTGAGAGCGAGTTCGCCATGACCACACAGCCACGGTCTGTGAAAGCTCCAGGATTTCTAAAGCTCTGAATATGAAAGGGACACATCCGCCGACCAAGACTTCCTTAATTTATCTCCCTCCCGCAAAGGTGCCTCCGGTGCCGATCAGCCGTGTTGTTCTTGGCTTTTCCAAGGGCCCATGAAGTAAGAACTGGATGCCTCGAGGTCCGTTATTATAGGTTCTCAAACGCTTTGCAGCTGGGGATCATTTTAACTGCATGATATGTTCCACACAGTACAGACGCAGTTCTTGTTTTTTTAACAAAGAATAATTATCCAATTATTCATATATTTACCAGTTTATTCCAGTGTAAGTGATAATATTTATTTGAGTCATGGATTTTTTTCCCCACTATTCCATCTATATACAATATACACAGATACAAACATTGGGTTCAAGGTGAACACATTTTGGCACACATTTTTTATTTATTTATTTTTTACATTTTTGCAGTTTGGATTATTGCATTCATTCTAACATGCTAGTAAATTAAATAATTGAATAAGAAAAATATAGTTAAACCTAATATAATAATAAATTATATAATTACCCCTAGGCACAAGTGTAAAATACTCCAGTAATTGTTCATTGCTACTGTACTCAAGTACTATTTTGGAAGATTTGTATTTTACTGAGGTATTATTGAAATGGAATACATTTACCAAGAGATGTCTCATTTGCCTTGAACAGAAAAAAACAGGCTTTAAAATTTGCCACCAGATGGATGTAAATGTTCACTCTACTTAATGTTGAGTCAGCATTAAGTTTGGCATGTTTTAGTTACGTTTCATAAATTAGCTCACTAAGTTAGCTAGCTAGATAAAATTTGTGAATTAGATTAACAAATTTACTAGCTAGTTAAGTATTGTGAACTACTTTATTTGTTAATTGTAAAGTTTTGTAAATTACATTAGTATATTCATTAGCTAGTTAAGTTTTGTGAATTAGCTTGTGAAATTTGCTAGCTAGTTACATTTTGTGAACTAGGTTAATACATTTTCTAGCTTGCTAAGTTTTGCAAATTGGCTTGTTACATTTGCTAGCTAGTTTAGTTTTGGAATGATCTTGTTTAATTTGCAATCTAGTTAGGATTTATGAACTGAGTTAATGAATTTGCTGGCTAGTTAAGTTTTCTTTTTGTTGCCTAAGCATTCATTTCCAAAGGGTTATTAAACAAGACAAATTCTGGGTCTGCATTAGCAAAATATTTTCCTCAGGATAGATTACTTAGCATACAAGCATGACGGACTGGTGGGCAGTTTGAGGTCATGCCGAAGAACATCAGCATCCATGATAAAATCACTGTAACACATGGTGTCATGTTACCGTTAGATGTGTACTCGTCTGTAGATCGATGTGTCGATTTAAAAGGCATCGACTGAAATGAATCAGAAAACCCCTCTGATGAGTAGAGCACAACGGTGCTATTGTAGGAACCCCTATTAATGGGACGCCATCTCGCTAACTTGTGACAAATGTATTTTGAATTTAGCGCTCAGTTTGGAGTATGTGGTGGTAATTATTTAGCTAGCGGTCATGGTAGAGTTTGTCATTTTGCGCAAATTGTTTCGAAAGCTTGATATTTATGGGAATCTTTGGCGTATAAAAGCCAACACTTTACCAGATATGTTCTGTTGTAGCGTTGTTCTGTGTTCATCTCATTTTTGTGGTTACTCTAATGTGTAGGTTTGATCTAGCACTATATCCAGTGTGCACACTATAACGCTAACACTTTCAGACCGTTCTCCTGATTCTTAAGAAAAGAAATTTGGGTAGTGTTTTGGCAATAAAGAGGGAAAAAAATGGCACGAGGGTTAGAGACCCAGATCCTGTAATCGCTTCTGCTTATAATAACACATCCTGATGTTCACTTGTCTTCATCTCTTCATCATGTGACTACACAATGGTAAGGCTTGTTCCAATGAAACACATTCAAAGATGAAATTGGTAGCTCAGTTATCATATTAATAAGGTAGAGGTTAGTCAGCTGAAACTTGCTGTGCGAGTATAAATCCCCAGACTGTCAGAGCGCCACTGTTGGGCCTTTCAGCACACTTGCCCTGAATCGCCGTTCTGTGTTTGGATTGGATCACTTGTAAACCTGCCAGATGAATTAATGTGAATGTAAAATTATTCTACATTTATTTGACTTTGTGTCTTTAAGGAAGTCTTGGTTTACGCAAAACCCTTTTGGGCATTGTACTGGAAAGTTACTGCCAAAAAAGCAGGCTTTGAGAGAGGGAACGAGCTCGGGCCTTTCTAAGCCGTGTTTCCTCCCAAAAAGGTTTGCTTGGCGTGTTTCCTTTGGCAGGCTTTGCACATGTTACACAAGGCACAAAAAAAAGATGAAGAATGACCGAACTCGGACCTTGGACATAGAGCAGTCTGCTTTTCATTGTAATTGGAAGTAAATATTTGTCCAGTGGACCCCTGAGGTCAGCCATTGAAGCGTAACAGCACGATGATGAAATTAGACCCTGCTTTTGTGGGTCGTTTCTGCGCGTACGTCAACATTGCAGGCTAAAGGTCAGAGATACCATCCAGTGTGGTCGCTTTTCACATATTTTATTAAAGATGGGAGCATGAAATCCGTATGAATTTTTTCCAAGCTACCCTTTTGAAAATCTAATCTGTGCGTGTGTGTCTAGTGACATCAATTTTTTTGCGTTTGGTGTGTGTGCAGCTGCACAACCCTTCCTTTGTGGTCTTCCCTCAGCCCTGGACTTTATCAACACATTGTTTTGTTTGGCCCGCTCCCAGCGCAGGCTGAAATGCACTGAAAAAATTGGCAGGCAGTTCCATCACGGGGGGAGTTTACGGGGGTGTGTGGGCACGCCACGGACCAGAGCCACCTTTTTCTCCTGGACCAGGAAGCTGTGAATCATCCTCGGCCTTCCTGCGAGCACCCGAAGGAGCTGGTCTCCAGTCTCGGAGCAGCACAGATCTGCTCGTTCCCTGACATCAGCATGGTAGGCCAGAAAAGCCAGGAAATCAATACCTCCTCTCTCTTTTTCTTTTCTTTTCTCTGTCTCCTTCTTCTCTTTCTTTCTCTCGTAGCAGCTGCGTGACACGGAGTAGGGCGTCACGACTAGCGCCGCTCGCACTGACTCCTCTTCTCATGGTAGTCAATTGACTCCAGTCTTTCAGGCTTTCAGTTTAATACTCTTCTATCTTCTTCCTTACAGAATGAGCATTACAGAATGGTATGGGTATGTTGCGTTAATTCTGTGCTTTGTTTCGAAATGAGAAAACTTGATATGCAAATGAGATGTTCAAAGCAAAGTATCACAACAGCTCTCGTATTTTTGCCTTTTTTTTATTATCATTTTTTATTCATTTTGGGGTGAAAATGAATGCGGGATTTGCGTGTGTATCGGCGATCACTGGGCAGCATGGCCTGTAGCCAGATTTGGTGGGAGAAAAAATGAGACATAAAAGTTGTGCAAGAATTGTTCATGTTATTGCCATTTTATTTCCATTATATCCAAAAGTCTTCCTTTTCCATTAAAGCAAACCTCAGGCAGTTAATTAAATACATTTTATTAAGTAATCATTAATTATCTTTTATTCATTCTTGTTATTCTGAAGAACCACGAACAATTGTAGTAACCCCAGGAACAGCATTTCGAGGTCGAAGCGGCGGTGACCTGCAGTAGGGGTGAACCTGAACCCCGTCTTTGAAGGCTTTTCTACAATACATGATGTTAATGATAATATATATATAACGTTTTGCTCACAAACTACCAGCAATACAGTAGTGATGCATAAAAAAAACAAAATAATAATAATTTAGTAATAAACGAATTGATAATAAATGCATTTTTTATAGTGAAAAGTTAGCATTTTTCTTAAAAAACAAATTAAATACTGAAAAATAAAAATTGAGAGTACTCACAAACTTTTTGCCAGCTTTAGCTGCCACTTCTCACCGGAGCTTTTTCCCTTCATTTCTTTTTTTCGTTTTCCTCTGGATTTGCTTTGTTGTTTATTGTTTGTATACGCATTTGTTCCCTGGTTGCCGGTTGTGGCGAAGCTCCAGGCCCAAGCTTGAGCGATGGATTTCCATTTATGATGTGTTTCCGTGGTTTTTATTTGTTTGTTTGTTCAGTTTTTTTGAACCCTTACTCGCTGGCGTTCCATTGCACTGGAAAATGGAAATCAACTTATTGGACATATTGGACATCAGTATAAACAAGTGAATGATTTCTTCTCTGCAAGTCTGCTATAAGATGTTGGGTTTCTGCGTGGAGAGTATCGTGACTCTGTGTTTAGCTGCGGGTGAGCAGGACGATGGGAAACTGCAGGGTTCTGAGCCGTTTGTTTGGAAGCACTTCACCAAGTTCAGTACTTATTCAACGGTTTCCTTTTCACCTTTAAAGTTGTTCTTGTACTTTTAGATGGCACCATTATGTAAGCGCTCCACGGTGTGACAGTAGATGTGGTTCTGCTGAAGTTTTCCCACCACTGATTATTGTCCTTTTACAGCACAAGCCCATGTGTTTTATGCTTTTATATGCTGTGTGTATGCTGCTAAAACATGATGTCTTCAACCTGTGTCTGTTTCTGTTTTACTTTCGTCAGCCTTGACGAACTCGCCGGTGCTTAAGCGGATATGTTTAGTCCGCGGCTCATTCTTGGTTTTTTTTTAAGTCAGACCTGTCTGAGCTTCCTGTTTTCCTGTTTTTTCTCACATGGGTGTTTTGGCATCATGTTGAAAGAGGTGGACTGAGGTTATTGTTTTTTAGGCTTGATGATGAAATCGTACTTTCTCATGTCGCGTGTGGAGCGATGGCTGTTTAATCTGGAAACCTGGTACAAAGGAGCACTTCCTGTGCATGTGTATTTTTTCAGAAGTTCTGTTGTTCTATGCGTACATGGGGATGGAAATACACGAGTAGTTGTACTTTGTTACTGTAGTTCAATACTATTTTGTAAGATTTGTACTTCACGTACTCTGGAAACTAACAGAAATGTCCGCTAACGTACTCCATTGTTAAAAATTGAAGCCACGAGATGCCATTTTTTTCTGTTTTCCTGTCCCTTGTCGTGTTTTCACTTTGTATTAAAATCAAAAGAAATTTTCACATCAAACAGAGCTATGTAAACAAAAGATAAATGGCCTTATCGCTAATTATTTAGCTAGAAACACCAACGTTGTCACCTGATGGAAAGCTCGTCTTTTTCAACACTTTACCTCAAAAGCAGGAAGTCGGTAGTTGTAATTATGTCGTTTTCAACCTTCACGCATGAAATCAAGAAAAAAAAAGCAAAACACAATGACGCCTCAATGTTGGTCTTTTGTTAGCAACAAGCTAGCCAGCTGACTGTTATGAGTGATGCATGATGTCACTGTGATCGAGTTAACATCTGTATGATGATTGATCCAAAGCTAATAATCGTACATACCGTAGATTATAGCTCGTATAAAGATCAGAAGGGCCGCTGCCATGTTTGCTGTCCATGCTTGTTGTTTTGACATCACTTCCTGAACTCGGGGATGAGGAGACCGGCCTGAGTTTCCTGGAAGGACGAGCTGAGAGGAGGTTGTTTTTTTTGATCGTGTTGTTAGGTTTTTCCTAGTCGTAGGTCGGAAATTCTTAGTTAAATGTTTTAGTCGAATGTAGCATAAACTTTGAAGATGTTCCAAGCGGAACGTTAAATAAATAAATAAATAAATGAGTGGTTTAATAAATAAATACTCACGTCTGCATCGAGTATGTTTAAATGTAGACACTTTTTGACTTTCACTCAAGTAGAGTTTTGCCTCCACACTTCTTTTATTTGAGAAAGATTTTTTTCTCACACACACCTTGACTTAAATGCAGTGTGCATGTGTGTGTGTGTGTGTGTGTGTGTGTGTGTGTGTGTGCGCAGTAGTAGGAGGTTGTGAGTGTGTAATCAATACTCCTCTGTGTTTTTTCTGTTTGTTTGTGTGAAAGTTGAAGGAAAGTGCAGCGCGCTGGTGTTGAACCGGTTCCAGACTCCAGGTCTCGGTGTAATAAACAGCACTAATGTGTGTTATGTGTCATTTCAATCTCTAATGCTTTAATTCAACTCTTTCGCTTTAGTTTTGATCTGTGCTGTCAGTCTGTGGTGAAATCTTACACAGCAGCTTTTTGCCCCAAGTGCTATTATGTAGAGCATTTTTATCACAAATAATCATTTTTTAAAAAAAAAAAGAAAAAATATGCACGTGTTAAGGACATGAAGTTGATGGAAACTTGGCTTTTGCGGAGTCGTCTCTTCCAGACAAACACGAGGTGCTTCATATTTCAGTCCTGAGCGTCAGGAAAGGATGGAGCTGAAACGTACATTACATGTGACGCTGAAATTTTGTTCGTTCTCTTCATTCGTTTTCCTTTGTTTGCTGTGCTGGTGAGCTGTATCGTTTTCTCTGTGTCAGGTTGCGTAGCGCAGCATGCAGGTGCCCTGACCTTTTAAATAATTCACACAGAAAATATTTCAAACACAGGCAGACACACACTTCCAAAAAGCTTCAAATGAATAAATGTTTCATGGTGATGAATATTTGAGGTAAATGTCATTGCCTCGTCTCAAATCACAACATCCACTTCCTGGTCATTAGGATGGTAATTTAAAAAGGGGTGTGACCTCCGTCTGTCTGTCTCAGTGAAGGGGGTGTGGCCCCTGTGTCTGTCTCAGTGAAGGAGGCGTGGCCTCTGTGTCTGTCTCAGTGAAGGAGGCGTGGCCTCTGTGTCTGTCTCGGTGAAGGGGCGTGGCCTCTGTGTCTGTCTCAGTGAAGGGGCGTGGCCTCTGTGTCTGTCACGCTGAAGGAGGCGTGGCCTCTGTCTGTCAGAGTGAAGGAGGCGTGGCCGCTGTGTCTGTCGCAGGGAAGGAGGGGGGGCCTCTGTGTCTGTCTCAGTGAAGGAGGCGTGGCCCCTGTGTCTGTCACAGTGAAGGGGCGTGGCCTC
>JAQMYM010000006.1:21076974-21088641 GCA_030014255.1 Parauchenoglanis ngamensis
CACACACACACACACACACACACACACACACACACACACACACACACACACACACACACACACACACACACAGGTGTTTCTCTGTCAAAGCCCAGATTATAATCATGATTGTACACTCAGGCTGAGCTGTGGTGGATGATTTGATGATGTAATCATGTGATGATGTAATGAAGTGATGATGTCATGTCATAGTTGCCAAATAATACCAGACCAAATAAAAATATCTATTTTTTTCATTTTACATAAAAGTAAATTAATGATGGAGAACTTTGTAGAACAAACATTACATTTGCATAAATGACAAACATATTGTGTCATTTCTATTATAAAATGTAAATTTTTACTGCTGTTATTGATGGAAAAGGAAAACAATCAACAGCGAAGAGTTACCGTTTCCATCAAGGGGTTGATTATTTTCCTGTAAAGATTACAGTATTGTATTTTTTTTCAATATTTTTATTATAAGGTGCTTTTTATCCATTTACGGTTATGTGCAGTGACGTGGAACGTCCACGAACAGCTGTTGTTGTTTCCTCACTGCAAATAATTTCTGGTAGTTTTTACTCTTGCTGACTTTATCGAGTTGAACACTGAACTCTTGAATTCATGAACCTCAGTCCTGTGATCCAAAAGAAAACAAGTGGGCGGGGCTATGCTCTCTTTGATCTGTTAAAGAAGTAGAGGAGGTGCTTATTATTAATTAGCAGATGCTTGATGCAGATCTGAGGACAAATATTACTCTAACATTGTCTCTAGGCCCACATGATGTGTGTGTGTGTGTGTGTGTGTGCGTGTGTGTGTGTGTGTGTGTGTGTGTGTTTAGGCAGTTTTGTGTGTTTTGTGCTCAGTATGTAATAATGTTTGTGTGCGTGTGTGTGTTATGTTGTAGGAGCTGAGTGGGGTTCCGGCCCATTCTGGGCGCTTGGCGCTGTAACCAGAGCCTGACTTGTGCCCTGTTCACCCAGAGAACCGAGAGGACAGGAGGATTTAACAGGAAGAGGGAAAGAGAGAAAACAAAAGGAAGAGAGAGGAAGAGGAAGAGGAGGGTCTCTACGCCACCATGGCTCTGACCGAGAAACACAAAGTAAAAAGGCAGCGATTGGACAGAATCTGCGAGGGTAAGGACGCATAGCCTTTTGTTTCTCTTAAAGTCTGGTTTCACAAGGACCACTGATTTGCATGGCTGTTCTGTGGGCGGAGCTTTAACGAGGTCTTTTTCCTCATGTGACCCTGAAACTCCGCCCCTGATTGAGTCAGAGCATGCGCTGTTTCAAAGCTGTAATTCTGGAACCAGTAACAAGACTACAATCAAAATTTGCTTTAACATTCCGTTTTTTTGACACGGTGTGAAAAATTCAGGGGATAAATCCATTACAATATCAGTCCAATCCTGATACAACTAATACTCATCGAAAATGATGTAATTCCGAGTTCCGGCTTCTGACTTCCTGCTTCCGAGTGAAATCGAGCGCATCGTTAGCTTTGTCATTTCTATAAAATCCACTTTCAGATAAAACATGAAAATAAAAGTCCACCATGATTCCCTGCTGTTGAACAAATATACGTTGTTAGTATTTTCTCTCCAAAGCTAGCTAGCTGACTTCTAGTGTGTCTTCAGTTGACTTTCACAACTTTTGGTCTGAGCCAATAGAAAGCGAGTGGGCGGGGCTGTGGTCTCTTTGGTCTTTGCTAGCTACTTCACCAACATGAGTTTCATTTGCATGGATTAGCTGGTTAATGCTCGCTAACAAGTTAGTCTACCATTACGTTAGTTTTTATTCTATGCAAGGCTTATTTTTTGTTTCATAAAGTAGCCGCAAGCTACAAAATACTCACACAAAGTGACACTGTTAGCTGATTTGATCTGGTTTGTTTTTTGTTAGTGAGTTAGCAAACTAGCGTTATATAGTACGGCTGGGTATATGTGAATCTGGCGATATGATGCAATACGTATCATGGTACAGGGGTTGCAATTCAATATATTGCAATACTGTAAACAAGGCAATATATTGCGCTTTTTTAATCTAACTTTAGTAAAATTGATGTAGTATAAAGAACAGGTTTGCTAATTCTAATGTTAGTGGTGCGCCATTAGGCTACTTACGAGCTCTTTCTCATTACTAAGTGTGCCAGGTCTGGTCTCCTGTACTATGGGAGTTCAAACTTGGGAGGACGCGGTACGGTCATTCTGCAATAGGAACAGCAGCATACTTGAAGCCGCCACCATTTGCTGAGATAAGGCTGTCCTCGGCAGGAAAACGTGAACTCCGATTGCTCGGTTATCTAGCTAGCGAGGCTTGCTGGCTGTCCGGCTAGCGGGACCTCACATCTCCGACAACATCGGAGCAGATTTTAAAATCGATACAGATTTAAAGTTTAAGCAGCTAAATACTCGACTAAATACTTCTTAAAACTACTTTCCATTATAGAATAACAACAGCAGCAACAGTAGTATTTAAAAAATTTTAACAACAGTGGTGAGATTTCTCCCCCGCTGTTTGATGCTAAGTGCATTCTAGGATACGTAGCTGTCCCAAGACCACACACGTCACGTCCTCTGTAAAGCGGACGGAACGAGAACACCTCCGGATATTCGATCTGAACTTGGCTAGATGCGAACAGCTGCACTGATGACGCTTTGCAAGTCTGCAAAAACACGAGTACCGAGAAGAACGCAGATTTAGAAATTAGATTACATTACATTACATTAGCGTAGAATGGCTGAAGTTAGACTAAAGCGCTGCCATCTAGCGGTCGGGAGTTTAAACACTACACAAAACGAACCGCTGTCTGCCGCTAATCTCTGCATATAAACTATTAATTGAAAATCGATACAGTGTTTTTGAGAATCGGTACAGTATCACAAAACATAATAGCGTCATACACGAGCGTATCAATATTTTCATACAGTCCATCAGATAGAGCTTGTAGTCATGTTTGTACATGGAATGTGTAATTTGTGTTGTTCTGAAAAAAATTACATTTCTGTTGCTGTTATTTTTCTCTCTCCACATTTTCCTCTCTGCCTGCTAGAGTGTTCTTGTTAGCAATATTGGCACTTCTGTGTCTCTTTTATTCCTACATTTTCCTCCTTGATGGTTTCTGAGATAACACACTGTGTTCCTTTTGTACCAGGATTTTTGTTTCGAGTCCCTGGCAAGCGCTCTATGATCGTCTTTGTAAGAAGCGCAGCGTGAGTCTTGCTTGTCTTTATGGTAGGGATTTAAGACATGGGTTCTGATGGGAGAGAGATGAGAGTTTGGCAGGATTTCTCGGCTTCACCTGCGGTAGAGGTTTTGGCCGGCGTGCAGGACAGCAGATGGACCTCGGCGGTGCAGGTTGCTGGACCAGACACACACACAGGCGTCCTGCCATACTGCTGCACTGTGGACACACATTTGGTAAAGACTTAAAGACAAAACCATCTGTAGTGGTGTGTGTGTGCGTGTGTGTGTGTGTGTGTGTGTGTGTGTGTTGTAACTTACTAGGAGAATACACACTTGCACATGTTTAGGGGAATGCCAAAAAAGTGTTTATGCTTGGCAGAGGTGAAAAATAGGGCACGATGAAGTGACAATATAATATATACAATATATACAATTCAAGTGGAACTCATGTGCTCGTGATTACAACATGGGAAGTTGTGGGCACGAAATGCTTGGAGTTAAAGTGCTAAGTCGCCGTGAGAACACCGCTGCTAGGCAACAGCAATGTGGACGCCAGAAGACCGAAGATGATAATAGTAACATTGTTGTTACATGAGGATTTTACAGTTTGCGGTCATTACTTATAGCAAAAAAAAAAGCCCATTAGCTAATATTAATCAACAATTTAGCAAGCGAACTGGTGTTTAACATGATGTAGGAACTGCAAAGGCCTAATGAAAGGAAGGGGTCGTTGGGAATATCAATATTTTCCTGACGTATTATAAAATTAAAAGAAAACTCTATACGACTAAAATTACAATTTATCAATTTACCACCCACCGAAAACTGAACTTCCATGGCTGCTGTTTCTGTAAACATCACAACTCGTCGACTCATAGCTTCTGAAAACAACCCCATCGGTCAAGAAGCCACTAATAATATCAGTATTGCAGTGAACTAGATCGCAGTACACTTTTCTGAGATATTACTGGTATTGTCATAATTACACAATTACAAACTGCCTGGAAGCAGACGATTAGATAGATTGGATTGGATTAGATTGGATTGGATTAGATTGGATTGGATTGGACTGTACCAAATCTTTGCATTTGTATATCTTTAACATTTGTTTTCCTGTTCACATGGTAAATACTTTGCATTTTATAATTTGGAAGATGATAAACATTGTTTTTCACCGTTCTCAGGTTGTCCATCTGCCATTCTGTGCATTGTGATACTCGTTAGAGCGATATCGCAGGAACGAGCGGTTTAACGTTTGTAGGATTTCCATGTAATGATGATTTTACCCAGCATGTGAACTGATTACATTTTTGGAATTGATCCAAGCAGGGTCAAGGTCACAGCAACGTCCTTCCTTTTTGAAATGCATTCTGCTTGTATCAGTACTGCATTGCTGTGAGTTTGTTAGCAAACCTTTATAGACTATATGGCAAAAGTATGTGCACCCCTGACCAAGGCACCAGTATGCGGTTCTCTCCCAAACTGTTGCAGCGAAGTTTGAAGCACACAGTTGTACAGGGCGTCTCTGTGTGCTGCAGCGTTACAGTTTCACTTCACTGGGACTAAGAAGCCCAAACCTGCTCCAGCATGACGATGCCCCTGTGCACAAAGCAGCTCCATGAACACCTGGTGTTCAGGTTAAGATTGGAGTGGAAGAACTGGAGTGTCCTGCACAGAGCCCTGACCAGTGAGCACCTTTGGGATGGACTGGAACTGGAGCCTCCTCGACATCCCAGCATCAGCACCTGACCTCACTTATGCTCCTGTAGCTGCATGAACACAAACCCCCACAGCCGCGCTCCGACATCTAGTGGGAAGCCGAACAGCAGAGCGGAGCGCGTTATAACTGCACAGGGGGACACATCTGGGATGAGATGTTTTACATGGACATATGGGTGTGATGGTCAGGGGTGCACATACTTTTTTGCCATATAGTGTATATGTGCTATATATATATATATATATAGCTATCCATATAGCTATATATGTCGCTATATATATTGCTGTTATTATTTTCCTATTTCAGCACATTTAGCAGTTTTTAAAACTTAAAGTTGCAACATTATCTCTGACTGTTATAAAACACTGACACTGAATGTTAATGTCTCCTTGCAGAAAATTTCATCTCAACAGTTACACTTCAGCCAGAGGGGTGAGCAGGGGTAAGAGTTATTTTAATCTTCAGTAGCTTAATGGAGACTGGGACTCATTTATCTCATTGGGTCTCATTTTATTGTAAAATCAGTAAAAATGCAGAATTCTACTTGTTCCTGAGTGTGTGTACATTTATGCTTAACACGACGAACAAATGGAAAAATTGACTTGATTTACTTCAAATCATATAATTCACAAGGATTTCTCCACTTTTATATCTGGAATACACTGTGGAGTTTAAATTGTGTATTTTTATATTATTCCAGCATTTAGCAGATGTCCTCATCTAGAGAGATTTATAGAAGAGCTTTATCATCTCTGTCAAAAGCACATTCTCATGATAGTTCACTAGGTCAAGGACTAAGAGCACCCTCCTGAACATTTTGTGAAAACCAGTCATTTGTTATTGGTATTAACTAAAGAATATAAAAATGAAAACAGCAAGCCAACATAAACCCATTAATTAAGAGAAATAAAACTAATCATTTAATTATGACCAAAGAAACGGTGGTGCATAAACAGAGGACGGGCCGGTCTGTCTGCGCAGAGCTGTAAACAGTAAAAAGGATTTACTGCTTGCTTATTATTAATATTATATATTATTAAATATTTTTATTGGCATAGAGTTGAACCAAAATACTGGTGAACTAAAGGTGAACTTCCACTCCTTTCTTTCAGTCTTCTCCCTGATCGTTCATGTTGTACTCTTGGCTGTCTGCGCATTTTACTTTTAATGGAGCTTGTGAGCGTCACTACATGCAAACGAGTTGTGAGGAACTGGGTTTGCACTTTACAGCTGATCAGCTTGAGCACACAAGTGCAAAGAATATCAGTGTTTCCAAAATGTTTGTAAATCGGGCATAAACGTTTAGTTCATTTTGGCTTATGCAAACATTTACACACAACTTTACTAAAATATTGATAAATGAGGCCCAATATCAACAGCTCATGTTATATTTCATCCACATTGTGAATTATGATGTAAAAGTCTGGGTGATTCTCTTCCTCATTAGAAAGCAATGTTAATACCCTCAGTTCTCTCTGTCCATCTCACCCTGCCGGCTGTTCTGCCTCTATAACTGACCTCTTAGGACAAAATTGTCATTCATTTTTTGCTAAACTATTTTCTGTCCATGTTATTATGTGATTAAACACTACATTGCCACTGTGACTTGCTGGACATTGTTCCAGAATGTTCTGTTGCCTTGTGTGCTTCACTTTATTTATTATATCATATACAGGACAGTTTCTTTTATTTTCCAGTCATTTATTTAACTCAAGATGCCATTTAACAAAAGAGAAGCAGGTAAGCTTACCACAATAAATCTCACATATTGCTTTAAGGGATACAGTGTAGCAGAGCTCTAAGCCAATCAAAGCCTGATATATACATTATTATATACTGATATAATACTTTAGGTGATTTACTTTTATTTCAACTCTGTCCTCTTACCTGCTGCAGCACTGGGTGTGCTTGAGGCAATTGATTATTTCGACAGACCAGGAGGAGCATATGCTGATAAAACCTTTGCTGTAGCAGAAACATACGCACATGCTTTTGAAGGGAAGATGGGAAAGCGTGTACCTAGAGCTGGAGCCAAAGCTGAAGCCGGCATAGGACGAGCTGGAGCAGCGTGGAGCATCTTTTCAGTTGAAGCTAAAGGTCCGAATGCTTATGCCAAGGCTGAGGCTAATATTCTGGAAGTAGGAGCCATGGCTAAAGCTGAGATTGCTAGTGCCTCAGCTTCAGCTGGTCCACTTCAATTGAAGGCTGGTCTCGGACTTGATACTGGTGCTCACATTGGATTATTGGGAGCAGAAATAAAGGTTTTTGGCTGTGGCCTGTCCGTTGGTGGCACAACTGGAGTTTCTTTTTTTGGAAGTGAATTAAAATTCAAGTTCTGGTGAAATTTAAATCATGTTGTTAACAACTTCCCACTTGGTGCTTCAAATCCTCTGCAACCCTGACCATGACCCTAATAAAGGAGTTACTGAAGATGAATAAATAAATAATTGAGCTTTTTTCTTGTTAAATTTCTTCTTAATAATTTGACAAAATTTGTAATCACTTGTGTTTAACTCTGGCTCTGAAATTTTTCATACAACTGTCCTGCACTTCTGTCTTGTCAGATTTCACTGTCAGCTCATGTAACAGATCTTCGCTTGGAATATATTCTGCCTCCATGCTTAATTAGATTATATAAACTCATCTTCCAATATAAATGTTAAGCTGATGTTAATCATCAAATAAAAACAAAAAATTGAACTCGCCACAAATAATAGTCTGTGTGTGTTAATAGTGCTTTAATGATAAATATAATTTTTAACACCATATACTTTTATAATTTATAACACTATAAGCATTACATTTTCCGATGAAATAAGTTTTACAATTTGTCTAAAGTGTCTTGCTTTTTTATTAGATCACTTATGTATTAAACAATATGTGTCTATGCTTGTGGAGCCTCCAATTAAAGCATGAAGTGTTGCTTTTTTTTTACTATAGTTTTAGTATATTTACTAAGAGCAGCAGTTTCATTATAAAACTGACTTTTGTCCCATTATGTTATCAGACCTCAATTCTAAAACTGCACTGAGTCTCGCATGGACAGCTTCAAGCATGTGCATTATAGATTATCTGCTGTAGACACACACACACACACACACACACTGACATGCTTTACTTCTATTTGGGGCTAAATCTACATCGCTACACTTTAGAATAGAAAAAATCCACTCTTTTCCTGATCGTATTCATATAAATTAATACATTGCCAAATAAATTATTGTGTTGTTGAAAGGTGAACGTGAGATTTTACTGTGCCACAGCACATAAATACCGGCACACATACCCTAGTAACAGGGGTCTCATGACACCCATACCCCAAACACACCCACTTTACATAAACAAGGATTCTGGTGTACACTCGGTGTACTGTTACCTGACTTACAAAGTCTTGCATTCTTTGCAATGTTATTCTTGTTGTCATGCTTTGGATTTCAAATTTGCCCACATTATTCTGTTTACCAATTACCTGAACTTCTGCCTTTACTGAATAATGATTATCTTTTTCATCTTCTGCACATGCAATGCCAGGGACGGCGTAACACACTCGGAGGACAGGGCTATCCATCCCCCTCTGAACACCTGTGCTCATGGATGCCCATGATTGGCTAATGTCACACTGTGAGTGACTGGAGAGAGAGAGTAAGCAATGCAACAATGCAAAGGCTTCTTCTCACAGTGCTCCATGCACTTCTCCAGCCAAGAGGGTTTCGCTGACCTGCAGAAAATTGCACAGTTCCTCAGCTTACTCATAGGAAAAGCCCTCAGTTCGGCTACCATGGTGTGACATCAAGGAAGGGACCATTTACATCATACAACCGATTAGTGAAACTTTTCCAACAATGACAACCCTGCAGGCAAGGAGATTGGGGAGCAACTACTAATAGTCACACAGGGAAAAAGAATGTGGCTTAATATGCCATGTTCCACACACTTATAATGGGAGATGGATGGAACAAGCCTGCACTCAAATCACCTTGTGTCAGGGTCTTAACTCAGAGGTGCTCAAACATTTGGCAGTGTGATGAAGAATTACTGTTACCATCCTAAAGTTTCCTCTATCAACAGGTGGCATTTATACTGCTGCAATTTGCAAACAAATACAATTAACAGTTTAATAAATAATAAATACTTTATTTATTTAAAAATATCACATCATACCGTTATCCATTTACAGTTACATTCAATCTTGTGAAACATCCATGAAACAAGTTAGTTCCTGTTCTCACTTACATTATAGCATCAATAAACTATTGTTCCCACCAGCTTCTCTTTTTACTCTTTATTGATGTTAATAAGACAAAAGCAAGTGCAGTTTGTCATGTTACTGAGAAACCACAAGGAAGTGTAAACTCCTCTGTCCTGAAGATGTCAGAATGTTCCCCCTGACTGTTACAGAGCGCTGACACTGGAGACTCCTTCCATACATGATACATTAACATCTTACAGGGAACTTCGCATCAGCAGATGGAAGGATTGTACACATTTTCAATCTGTTTAGTGGAGCATGCCTGAGAAGGAGCTGATTGTATAGAAATCTTAATGTATAAGAATATTAATCCTGCACTACAGCTGCTGTTATAGAACATTAAACACATTCTGATCAATCACAATCCAGAACTCAACAACACTGTGGTGTACATCAGTTTATTTAATTCCTAATTATTTTTTACAGAACTCTGACATTTTTAAAAACATATTTCAGAACCTTCTGCGCAGGGAGTATTAGAAATGATCGATACCTACGACAGACCAGCAGACGTGTACGCTGATGGAGCGTATACTGATACAGACCAGTACGCATGTGGACTTGAAGACAAACCAGGGAAGCGTATTCCTAAAGCTGGAGTCATAGCCGAGGCTGGTCTGGGACAAGTTGGAGCAGAGTGGAGCATCTTTTCAGTTGGAGCAAAAGGGCCACATGCTTCTGTAGAAGCCGAGGCTAATGGGCTGGAAGCCCTAATAAAGAAAAGCTAAAGGGTCTTGGCACTGGGGTGACATTCGGATCCACAATGGGAATTTCTGTTATGGGGAGTGAGGTTAAATTTAAATTTTGGTGAATGTAAATGTAAAAAAAAAGATTAGAAAGGTATGAATTCTAGCACTCACTCTAATCCTTGTGTTTAGTGTTTAGAAAGACATTACAAAGAAAATGGTTTCCACGATGTATCTTTCCATATAGGCAACAGACTAAACATAGTATTTTAAAAAAAAAACATGATCATGACAGTTGCATTTTTATATAGCTTATAGTTGTAATTTTTTCTAACATGTAGAATTTTATTCTCATTATTAAATATTTCAATCATTATTATTATTTTATTGTTTAATTATTAATAAAGGTATAAAACATGTACATGATAACCTCATGTGTCTAACAAGTTTAGACCCTTGAAAAAGGAGGCACATTTTCCTTATTTTTTTTCAGTCTTTGTGTGAAAAACTAGTTCATTGTGGTGTGCACACACTTCTGAGTTCACACAAATCACATTTTTCCCCATTCAGAAGTTTGATGTGAACATTAACCGAAGCTCTTGCCCTGTATCTGCATTGTTATACATTGTGAGCAGCTAAACATAATAAAGTGTTTGTGTTTATACTTTACCAGTATTGACTGCTTTCTGTGTGTGTGTGTGTGTGTGTGTGTGTGTGTGTGTGTGTGTGTGTGTGTGTGTGTGTGTGTGTGTGTGTGTGTGTGTGGGTACGAGGGAGATTACATGTTTTTTCATGAGATGCCACAGTGTTAATGGATGTAATACTCGAGGCTTCACTCTGATTCATATCAGTGCATGTGGAGGCTTCCTAAAATCCCTGTAAAAAACTTTGCTTTAGTTTGATATAATAGTTGGGGAAGGGAGCAGGGTTACATGATAAAATTCAATTTAAGTGTTATCTTAAATAAAATGTTATCAACTTTATGTACAGTGATAGCAAATTGTAACAACATAAGGATATATACATTGACAATTCTGCCATAAGTTTATAAAACAACAATTTTCACAAAGTATCTAGAGTACCTCATTCAATAAAAATGGCAGTAGAGACACACACACTGCTTATTTTGGTAGATAACCTGGTAGGAGTTGCCCTGATGAAGCATAAATGATGGCTAGGTTCGGTGCAGGTGATAGCTCCTGCTTTAGACCTACAGTAAGTGTGGGACTGTCACCCAAGGGTGGAAGCTTAAGAAATGCATAATGCACATAATTATTTAATGTACAATAGCTTTACTGTTTGCAGTTTATATATGGCTGTTATATAGCCAAATACTGTAGCTAAATGACCAAACTTCCAGTAGACTACTAAATAAAACTGGGACATAATAGCTACTTACACAAATAATGGTAAATAAGCAATAACATGGCAGACTTCTTGATATCTAATTGTGGGAATGCTCATCATATTTAGCCTAGCCTGTGGATTTGTGATGGGCTATGTAAATGTTAGTTTTAGTATTTGTGTTGTAATATGTATTAAATTGTATTTCACACTTTTCTTTTTTCTTTTCCAGAAAAGTTGGGACATTCTTTAAAGTTGAATAAAATGAAACTAAAAGACAGAATGTAGATAACATAAATGTTTAAACTGAGAAATTTTACAATTTTATGCACAAAATGAGCTCACAAAATGAGTAGTTGTTACAGGGGCTTGTTTACGCTGGTGTAGCATCTCCTCTTCTTTTCTAAAGTTTGAAGACATCTGTGCATCGAGGTTATGAGTTTCTGGAGTTTTGGTGTTGGAATTTGGTCCCATTCTTGCCTGATATAGGTTTCCAGCTGC